>JAGFNQ010003021.1:149505-316347 GCA_024364735.1 Boesenbergia rotunda | reverse complement strand
GACGGCCTTCAGGACAAGATACGGCCACTACGAATTTGTAGTAATGCCTTTTGGAGTAACCAATGCTCCAGCAGTCTTCATGGAGCTGATGAACCACATCTTCAGGGAGTATCTCGATAAATTCGTCATTGTGTTTATTGATGATATTCTCATATACTCACAGACTCCAGAGGACCATGCTACACACTTGAGGATAGTGCTGCAGATCCTTCAGCAGGAGAAGCTCTATGCAAAATTCTCAAAGTGTGAGTTTTGGCTAGATCAGGTGACCTTCCTAGGTCACATTGTATCCAAAGAAGGCATTCAAGTTGATCCAGCCAAGATAGAAGCAGTCAGCAACTGGTGTAGACCCAAGAATGCCAGTGAGATCAGAAGCTTCTTAGGCCTGGCAGGATATTACAGAAAATTTGTGGAGGACTTTTCCAGGATAGCCTCTCCACTCACAGCCTTGACCAGAAAGAACAAGAAGTTTGAATGGTCAGATAAATGCGAGCACAGTTTTCTAGAGCTGAAGAAGAGACTGACCAGTGCTCCCATCCTGACTGTTCCAGAGAGTGACAAGGCCTTTGACATCTACAGTGATGCATCCAAGATGGGCCTTGGAGCTGTCCTCATGCAAGATGGTAAAGTAATAGCATATGCCTCCAGACAGCTCAAGGACTATGAGAAGAATTACCCTACCACGACCTTGAGCTAGCAGCTGTGGTTTTTGCACTGAAGCTTGGAGACACTACCTGTATGGAGTGCAGTGCAGAATCTTCACAGACCATCAGAGTTTGAAGTACTTCTTCACTCAGAAGATCTGAATATGAGGCAGCGCAGGTGGCTAGAGTTGGTCAAAGATTATGACTGTGAAATCCTCTACCACCCAGGTAAAGCTAATAAAGTGGCAGATGCACTGAGCAGAAAATCCTGTGCGGCACTGATGTCCTTATCATCACTGTCTCTACCACTTCAGAAAGAAATAAAGAATTTTGGAGTCGAGGTAATAATTGGGCAACTTTCTGCATTGACTCTAGAGTCAACCCTGCTTATATATATACAAGAAAGCAAGATCAAGACCCAGAAATCCAGAAGATCAAGCAGGGGATCCAAGAGGCAGAAAATTCAGAGTTTCGAGTATCAGATAGTGGCATCCTCTATTTTGGAGACCGCCTTTGCGTCCCCAATGATGAGGAACTAAGAAAGAATATTTTAGAAGAAGCCCACAGTACCCCGTACTCTATGCATCCTGGTTCTACCAAGATGTACAAGATTTAAAGAAATTCTGGTGGTCTGGACTCAAGCGAGACGTGGCCAGATATATCAGTACCTGCTTGACCTGCCAGAGGGTCAAAGCAGCACCAGAGACCAGGAGGAGTTCTACAGCCACTTCCCATTCCAGAGTGGAAGTGGGAAGAAATATCCATGGACTTTATCACAGGTCTTCCAAGAACCACCCATGGACACGATGCAATTTGGGTGATAGTGGACAGATTGACCAAGTCTGCCCACTTCCTAGCCATCAAGTTATCGCATTCGGTAGAGCAATTAGCACAGCTGTACGTGAAAGAAGTAATCAGGCTTCACGGAGTTCCGAAGTCGATCGTTTCTGACAGAGATGGGCGATTCATCTCCCATTTTTGGAGGTGTGTTCAGGACGCCCTAGGCACCAAACTTCAGTTCAGCACAGCTTTCCATCCCCAGACAGATGGACAAACAGAGAGAGTAAATCAGATTTTAGAAGACATGCTCAGGGCTTGTGCGTTGGACTTTAAAGGCAGTTGGTGCAAATTTCTGTGTTTAGCTGAGTTCGCCTACAACAATAGCTATCAGGCCACCATCAGGATGGCACCTTATGAGGCATTATATGGCAGGAAGTGTAGATCACCCATATGTTGGCAAGAAGCTGGTGAGAAGAAAGAGATGGAGTCAGGACTAGACAGCCAGACTGAGCTTATAGATGAGACCATTCAGGCTATCCAGACGATCCGCCAGAGGATTGAGACTGCCCAGAGTAGACAGAAGAGTTATGCTGACACACCGCCGTAGGCCACTTGAATTCCAAGTTGGAGATTTAGTATTTCTCAAGGTCGCTCCTATGAAGGGAGTGATGAGATTTGGTAAAAAGGGTAAGCTAAGTCCTCGCTACATAGGACCCTATGAGATTATAAAGAGAGTTGGGAAGGTAGCCTATGAGCTGGACTTACCAGAGGAATATGTCAGCTATCCACAGTACATTTCATGTCTCCATGCTAAAGAAGTGTATTCACGACCCTAGCCAAGTGATTCAGCCTCAGTCAGTACAGATCCAAGAAGATCTTAGTTATGAGAGCAGGCCGACACAGATAGTGGACAAAGCAGTTAAAAGATTAAGAAACAAAGAGGTGCCACTAGTGAAGGTCATCTGGCAGAATCAAAAGCATGAAGAGGCTACTTGGGAACGTGAGGACAGCATGAGAGAGAGATATCCAGAATTATTCTAAGTTCGAGGACGAACTTTTTATAAGGTATGGGGGATTATAACGCCCCAAAATTTCCATTTTTAGTTTTTAAAGTCCTTAGAATTATTTAGAAATGGTTTAGAAATGTTCTAGATATTTTTAGAATTTTTAGAGTATTTTTATGAAATTTTCCGAATCCGTTTGGTATTTTTGGAAAAAAGAAAAAGAAAAAAAAGGAAAGAAAGCCAAAAAAGGAAAAACAACTAAGGGCAGCCGGAGCTCGAACCCGCGACCACCACGAGACCAAGAGAGCGCGCGACCAGCTGGGCTAGGTATCAAGCACAGCAAAATATGGAGAGACCTATATTTAATCTGTAGTTAAGTTAATCCGCCCCA
The DNA here is from genome assembly GCA_024364735.1 of Boesenbergia rotunda. Taxonomy (NCBI): domain Eukaryota; kingdom Viridiplantae; phylum Streptophyta; class Magnoliopsida; order Zingiberales; family Zingiberaceae; genus Boesenbergia; species Boesenbergia rotunda. The sequence continues at coordinate 313,528 of JAGFNQ010003021.1, read as the reverse complement.
TGAGTATAAATAGGTTATATAAGAGAGAAGTTTTATTTTCTCTCAAACCCTCTCCCTCTCCCAAGTTTGCGCCGACCCTTCTCTCCCCTCTCCTCTCTTGGGCGACACCAACACCAAGGCTAAGAGGGCCGACCAAAGCTCTTCTCCAAAAGATTTTCCTATATTCGGGATCCCCGCGACGAGAGGAACGCGTAGGTGTGAAGAATTCTCCGAGATCTCAAGTTTCTCTCGAACCTCCGACGCCGTTCTTGGTTGTAAGTCCAAGATATCAATGTAAGTACTGCTCACCTGCAGTAAGAGGCGGTTTTACCGCGAGAATTTCCTTTAAAAGTTTTTAAAAGAGAATTTTTCCTTTTTCCTTTAGTTTTTGCATGTGATCTTAGTTTCTTATATGCTTGTATATGTTTGATAAGCACCCTATGTGAGTTTAGGGCCAAGAAAGTTATGAGAAAAGAAAAGAAGATAAAGATAAGAAAAGAAAAGGCCAAGGCCTTAAGAAAATCCCCAAAAGTCAAGACTTAGGGATTTTAGCACGCAAGGTGCTCCAGAAAATGCCAAGGCATTTACAGATAAGAAAGAAAAGCTATTTTATTTTCTAAGGCCAGTACCCGGCGTCCAAGGGCGTCGTTAAAGAAATCCAGGTGTCCAATTCCAAGGTCTTGGCCCTGGTAGACCAAGGTCTGCTCTATTAGGATTGGTGGCTCGCTACCCCAACCTTTTAGGGAATGCGCATCAGATGGTACTTACGTCTTCAGTGGATCCAAGTGATTATTATTTTCAAGTATATGCTTTAGCAAAGTTTTCGAAAGTTTCAGAAAGTTTTCAAAAGTTAAAGAATAGCTAAAGTTTCAAGTTGAGCCAAGAAAAGTAAATTGAGATTATTTATTGCTTGAGTATGCATGTTTTGAGTTACACATGTTCTTAGTTTTCTTTCAAGCATATTAGTATCTCATATGATGTTCAGTTTGATCTAGAAGCATGTTTGCACATATTCGAGTTTTTGTGAGCTAGATAGTACTTACTAAGCTTTTTGCTTACTAGTTGCATTTCCTCTTATTGCAGATAAAGGTAAAGGCAAGCAATTCTGAAGGAAGACGACGAGGCGGTGCTGAGTAGAGTGTGTGTGGTGGCTGATTATGGAGAGATCTTCGAGACGAGACAATTTAGTTACTTGAATTGCAATGTTTAAGTTTATTCAAATTTCAAGTTTTTGCTTATGGAGATTTTAGAGTATTTGAGTTTTGGATAGTTTTACATGCTCAATTTCTTAGAGTAAAGATTCCATGTCATTTCATTTAGCATACATATCCTTATGATTGCATTGGATGAGTAGAAGTGTAAGTAGTTAAAGATATTGATACTTTGTTAGAAAAAAAAAAGGTGTTTGTGCCAAGATAGTATCAATTTCCCTTTGAATCAAGTTTCTATTGCTTAAAAATGTTTAGAAAAGTTGCAATCCCATTTCATAATGCATTAGCAAGGTCGTAGAACATGTATTTGGTGTTATGAATGCATAGGAGTCAAGATTGGTACAAACTTTATTGTTAAAGTTTATATAAACTTGTTTAGTTTATTTTCTTCCATAAAAGTCCTAAATTCAAGTTTATGGATTCGTTTGATTGGCTAAATTGTTTAGGAAACTGACATAGAGTATAGAAATGGTGTCGTAGGTTGATATGGCTAGAAACTGAATGAATGGTGGACTTAAGAAGCAAGAGCCGAAAACCTGTAAAACTGCTCACAGGCGTATCAGTCGACTGCCACGTCATCAGTCGACTGGTACGGGCAGTTTGAGTTGGGTGAGGCTTGTTTCGATAAGTATCAACTACGAGTTTTGAGATAGTAAGTGTGATATGTTAATATGTATGATTGCTCAAGTTAGAATATGATTGTTAGATGAATTTAAAAGTAAAAAAAAAAAAGATTTCCGCATTTTTAGTCATGTATCAAAAGTAGAGAAGTAGAGAGAAGTAACGATCCGTCTGAAGGTAGAGAAGGCGGGTCGCTACATGCTTGAGATGGGTAGACTTGGCCATAGTGCTTAGGATGCTCGGCCAGGAGCAACCGAAGATCCTACCATGTCATGGTGCCGAGGATGCCCGAGATGTATATGTTAGTAATATGAGAGAAGTGTCCTAAGACAATCGCCTAATGATTGTAATAATTTACTTTAATAAATGAATATTCACTATTTGAGTATACATGTTCGTGTATTTGATTGAGATCTTAAACTCATTTACTGAATGTCCGCAATACAATTCACAGCATGAGAGAATTTGTGATGAATTCACAACTAGTGATTATCTCTACATGTGCAATTGTGAAGTATTGAAATTGTTCCTATTCGATGAATTGATAAATACGGACACTATCAATTCTGTTGAGACTAGCATGAGTTATTCTTTAATCAGCTGATTCTCACTGGCTGGTGACATTGGGATATCCGAAGATAAACATGAATGCTAGTTAAGGGAACTAGTTCATTGGAGTGACTAGCTGTAAAACTTCATATGGTAATCTACATATAGATCTGTCAATGAAGTTCTTACTGCAGCTTAAGTTCGATGTTCCTTTGACTTGCGGTGTTCAAGTCATCTTGGTCATGAAGACTTATACTTTGACATCTTAAGCAAGCATCTCCAAGGAGGTGTGGACCCAAGATGATTGGGTATAAGCCGAAGTGCCCGAAGATGTTTGAACAGCCTACAAAGGATTCACCACTCCTTGCGAGGAGTTGTATATCCAAGGCCTATCGTCGGATTGTTTCTCGAAGCCTCTGTCCACAGCATTACATGTTCCGAGTATGAATCTCTCAGAAACATGAGAGTAATTAAAATCCGTTGGACGAAAAAGACATTACTTGGGCTAGGTGTGACATAGTCAGCCTAGTGAGGACTGACACACATAGACCGTGTCCTGAACCAAGTGGGTATAAGATGGTGAAGGGAATGAGGCACGATTCATTAAAGCTGCTGAAGGGTTTCAGAATTATTTCTGAGGTCAACCGTTGATCTTTCGATTAATTGGGGATCATGATGTACTACTAGGTGCCACTCATGATCGTTCTATAATTGGTTGATTATAGACGGCCAACATAAATCGAAAGCCTATTTAGTCACACGCACTACGAGTGATCCGAGGGATTTAAAACGAGTTGAAAATTAAATTTTCCGATCAAGAGAAATAAGTCGAATCTGAATTTTTCAGAGACACATCGGAAACATAAAATGGCTAAGTCTTTTGAAGACTTAATGGACGAATTAAATGAGTTTAATTCGTGAGGTATAGGCTTTGGTTTGGTCGGCCAAAGAGGGTCCCCACCCTCTTTGTTTGGTCGGCCACAATAAAAGGGGAGAACCAAATTGTTTGGTTCAAATTATAAAATAAACCGAGCGTGGTTTGTTTTATGAAATTATGGATAAAGAAATTTATATAAAGAGATTTATTTTCATGGAAATTAAAATGAACCTTAGATTGGTTTATTTTATTTTATAAAATCAATAATGGAATGATTTACCATGATAAATAAATTTATATAAAGAAATTTCTTTCCATAATAAAAGGGGAGACATGGTTGTTTTTATTATAAATTAAGTTATAATAAAAACTTGGCATAACGGAATAATTCATAGAAAAATTTATAAAATAAATTTCTTATGAAAATTTATTCCGTTAAAGGGAGACTTGGCGATTGAGAGGCTACTATATAAAGGCACCAAGGCAAGGCTTGGAGATCAATCCAAGAGATCAAGGATTCTTGCCTAGCCTCTCTCCCTCTCCTTCTCTCTCTCTCCCTCCTCTAGTGGCGCCGGCCCTAGAGGCCTCCCCTTTGGTTGCCGTGAGCCTCCTCCACGGAGAAGCTACCGAAGAAGAAGAAGAAGCGGGCGCAACTCCTTCCTTCCTCCCGGAATCTTGATTCCGTTCTTCATTTATTGGTTAATTTTCCATCTCTCTCTTGGTATTCTTGTCGTGCCTTTGGAGAATCTAGTAGTTCTTGTCGGCACGAAACTCATGGCTTTGCGAAGTCATCCCGAAGAAAGCTCGTCGTGGACGCGAATAGAGGCGGAGCTTCCAAGGGACGCTACGGTTGGATCTCGTCCCTTTCTTCGAGTTACGCGAGGTATTAAGTAAATTAGTTTACTTCCTGTAAAATTTCAAATATATGATCATGTCCACACAACATAAAGTTACATGCTAGATGTGTGGTTAGATAATTTGAGAAATTATTTATGCTAAATCTTCCGCTGCACGTAATTAAAATTTTAAATTACGAACCCGCATCCATGCCAACATGCACCCGGTCCCAACAGTATAGACCTAGTCATGGTGCTGAGGATGCCCGACCAGGAGTAGGCGAAGATCTTACCATCTCGTGGTGCCGAAGATGTACGAGATGAGTAGACCTGACTGTGGTGCTGAGGATACCCGACCGAGAGCAGGCGAAGATCCTACCATCTCGTGGTGCCGAGATGTCCAAGATGTGTAGATCTGGCTGTGGTGCTAAGGATGCCCGGCCAGGAGTAGCCGAAGACCCTACCATCTCATGGTGCCGAGGATGCCCGAGATGAGTAGACCAAGTCGTGGTGCTGAGGATGCCCGGCCAGGAGTAGATGAAGTTCTTACCATCTCGTGGTGTCGAGGATGCCCGAGATGTATAGACCTGACCGTGGTGCTGAGGATGCCCGGTCAGGAGTAGCCGATGACCCTACCATCTCGTGATGCCGAGGATGCTTGAGATGAGTAGACATGGTTGTGGTGTTGAGGATGCCCGGCCAGGAGTAGTCGATGACCCTACCATCTCGTGGTGCCGAGGATGCCCGAGATGAGTAGACCTAGCTATGGTGCCCAGGCGACGATCTTACCTTCTCGTGGTGTCGAGGATGCCCGAGATGTGTAGACCTGGATATAGTGCTGAGGATGTTTGGTCAGGAGTAATTGAAGACCCTACCATCTTGTGGTGTCGAAGATGCCTAAGAAGAATAGACACATGTCATTTGCAAAAAATGTAAGCTTTTATAGAGCAAAAGTACCAGCGGGATAACACATGCGATTAGATTAGCAACCAAACAAATAACAAACACGATATTAGAAGAATCACCGCTCAAAATCCTTTGACAATATAAAAGCAAATTTACGACAGGATCACACAAATATCTAAACACCAAATTCATTTAAAATATAATAGGTAGAGAATTTACCTTCAGAAATCGTAATCGATTATAGCTTGCGGGTGGTTGCACAAGACAAGAGGAAAAATCGATCGTAAGATATATTAACTTTATAACAGTGAGAATGTAAAATAGAAAGCGGGAGTTTGAAATAGGATAGGCGGTTTGTGGGTATTGCCTTTAGGAGAAATAAATGAACCTTTTTATTTTCTTATTTTTTTTAAACATATGCGGACCAATTTTAAATTTATTAGATATTAAAAAATATGACAATATTGTCATTTTATGATAATATGCGAAAATAATTGGTGGAATTTTAGTTATAAGTTTGGAATATTATTAAGATATTAGCAATTGCGTACCTGCATTGTGTGTATAATATAATACATAAATACGCTTAATTTTATCTTATCGTAAGATAATAATTTATTTAATTAAAATTTGATGTTTTAATTTTAAAAAATTTAAAATATAATTTAAAATTAAAATTTTAAATGATCATTTTTAAAATTGATAACTTATTTTCTAAACTTTTAATTTAGATTACGTTTTGAATTTTCTTTTTATGGTTTTCAATTATAGATTTATTTTTTTAATTTATGTTTTAATATTTGTAATTTTATTTTAAGGATAAGAAGTTGAAAATATTAATAAGCATGAAATTCTTTTAAAAGAAAAAATATATTAATATATTTTAATTTAAACGTTCAGAAATCAATTGAGGGTTGATTATTACAAAAATATAGATTCATAATTAAATAATAAGATATTGTCAATATTTAAATACTTAATTTTTATGAGCACTACTATTATTGAAATTTAAATCAAAATCAGAAGTTTTTTTTTTTCAAAATACGAAACAATGATACGCATTGACTTAGCTGGACAGTTTCGAGAATAGTGAAGGGTGACATGGAGGTAAGCCGTGGGCTTGTATGCGCACCTGAGGGACTATGGATAGCAGGGACGATGAGCCGAGGGGCGCGGACTTCGAGGCATGCGTGAAGGATGACATGGTTGCAAGCTGGAGGCTTGTGTGCGCATCTGAAGGACGGGAGCTAAGGATGAAGAGGGCGCGAAGGCAACAGTCAAGGCTGCTGGTGAGGAGTCAGCTGAGTCGTGAGGGTACGAGTGCTGAGGGAATGTACTCGAGAAATCCTAGGGGTCGAGTGCTGAGAGAATTGTACTCGGGAAGGAAATCTAGGTAGGGCAGTCGACTGGTGGTTTGGCAGTCAACTGGTAAACTCCACAGAAATATCAGTGGACTGCTGTGGGGGCAGTCGACTGGTAGCGGCTGGGAATTCGAACGTTGAGCTTGCAACGGTCGAATTTGAATGGGGCAGTCGACTGGTGGTGGCCAGAACAGAAGTGAGCTCTATTTAAATGGGCTTCATTTTAGCTGGGACCTCTGACAAATTTGACTTTGGTTAAGAGCCAAATAGTAGTCTTTGTGCTCAGAGGTGCACTTGAGATTATGGCAAGGTTTCTCCACCCACAAGGAGCTACACGAGCTAGTCGGAGAGCATCCGAGGAGTGTGTTGGATCGAGAGAAAACGATAGAGGAGGGTGGGGGGGGTGAACATCGTAAAATATTTTTCGGATAAAATTAAGAGCAAACGCGCAGCGGAATAAACAAAACTGAACAATATGCAAACACCAAGATTATACTTGGTTCGGAGTCGCGGTCGGCTCCTATTCCAAGGCCCGCGGTCGTTGGCCGTTTACTGCGGATAATTCTATATGCGCAAAACAGTTTACAGAAAGATGTTACAAGAGTAGTACAGTAAACATAAAAATAACTCTTCGTTACCGACGTCCGGTGTGGATTGTATTTTGGAGCAGGGGGACGCCGTCGGCGCTTGTATCTCGAGTTGGGAGGTTTCCGGAGCAGAGCGCTGGAGCAGAAGAGCGAAATTGCGTTGGAAGAAGTGTTGTTCGAAGCCTTGGGTCGAGGGGCTTTTTATAGCCTCTCGGGGCACCCTGAACGATGGGGGCGCCCCCTCACGTGTCACCCGATCCGAGCACCTCTCGGTCAGCCCTTATCCCACTCGAATAGGGCTGAGGGTTGCTGTGGGGGCACCCGGGACGCTGGGGGCGCCCTGGTTGACCCTTTCAGCGGGCTTCTCGGCTGGATGAAAGTAATCCGCTTCGTTGGCTTGAGTGCGGGGCGCCTTGGAGCATGGGTGCGCCCGGGAGCACGAGGGCGCCCCGCCCATTAAGTTTCCGAAGCGTACTCTTTGCCTAGCTTGTTTTGCCTTGACCTTGGGGGCGTCCGGGACACTGGGGGCGCCCTGCCCAGCTGCTGCCTCTCTCCTTTGAGGCGTTCTGAGCTGCAGAGACTCGTTCCTTTGGTCCTACATCCAGGGTTAGATGCAAATACAATAAAGCAAGAGTATGTTATGAGTATACAACCTTAGCTGTCTTGGTTCTGACTTTGGGTCTCCAAAATGGAGCCCTAGGTCGAACTGACGCCTACTGTTCTCTCGACGGGGAACGCGTCCTCACCTACTCCTCTCAGGAGAATTTACCTGTTGCCAACCGGCTCCTCCGGTTGGACTTTTGCCTAGCGTTCCTTCGCCAGGTCTTGAATACCAAGCTGTCCTTCGCCCGGTGCCTAGCAATCCTTCGCTAGGTCTTCGTATCCTAGCAGCCCTTCGCTAGGTGCCTAACCATCCTTCGCTAGGTCTTGGATACCAAGCTGTCCTTCGCCCTGTGCCTAGCAATCCTTCGCTAGGTCTTCGTATCCTAGCAGCCCTTCGCTAGGTGCCCAGCTGTCCTTTGCCAGGACTTAGGGTTTCAGTGCCTAGCATTCCTTCGCTAGGTGCCTAGCATTCCTTTGCTAGGACTTCAATCTGCACACTCAAGCAACATGTTAGATAACAATTAAGACTTAACTTTTGAACCCTTTGCCATTTATCAAAACACAGGTTTGACTTGGGTGCTGTCTGCACCAACAATCTCCCCCTTTTTGATTTATGGCAACCCGGTTCAAAAAGTTAAGTTAATCAGAGTAGATGATAAACTAGTTTAGTTTCCTCCCCTGGAAGGAATCTCCCCCTAGGTTTTTCAAAAAGTTCGTGGGGTTTGAAAAAATTCTAAGTCAACATGATGGAGTTAATTTTTCAAAACTTAGAAGATTTTTCAGGAGTAAATTTTCCCAAAAAAATTTTTATACTTAGAAATTTTTTAGAAAAACAACTTAGTGAAAAAAATTTCTAAAACATCTCTTTTGAGTTTTTGAAAGTTCTTTTAAAAGTTTTCAATCTCTTTAGTGCTTTGAAACTTTTCTAGGGAAGTTTAGAAATAAGTACTTAGTGATAGCTTAAGTTTAAGTACTTAGAAAATGCTTTATTTTGAAAATAATTTAGACTAAGTACTTTTGAAAATAGTTTTGAAAAAAACATGTTAAGTACTTTGAAAGAGAAAAAATAAGTTTAAGCATAAGTGAGTACTTTTTGAAGAAAGGAACTTTTGAAAATAGGTTTGGAAAAAAACAGGTTAAGTACTTTGAAAGAGAAAAAATAAGTTTAAGTATAAGTGAGTACTTTTTGAAGAAAGGATAAAAGTTTGAAAAAAAATTAAAGCTTAAAAATTTATAAAAATTTAAAGTTTCTCTCCTTTCTTATCTCTCCCCCTTTGTTATATATCAAAAAAAAACAATATAGCAAAATAACAAATAACTTGCATATAACAAAATAATGTGATGTACTGAACCAATGCAAGATAAACTGAATCAAACCATTAAAATTTTCTTTGTAAGGACCTGTCTAACCCAATTAGCTACTTACTAACTGTTATAAACAGTAGTTTTCGCTAGGGTTAGTCGAGTTAAGTGATCTGTTCAAGTTAGATTTTCTAAACTTGACACTTAATTTGATTACTATTTTAGTTGTATTTAGTGCCCCAATTACTGCAGGTGCACTAACTTAAAGCATCTTGAATTAAGGCAAAGACCTAAGCATCTCAACCCATTCTAGGTTATCACTCAAAAGTACCCTAAGGTGCTTGTGAGATGCTGGCTTCTAGATCTATAGGTGCATGCATTTCTAGGGTTAGGGCCTAGGCTAAGTTCATTTGCAAAAAGCCCTAATTTTGAAGGGGGTAGATTTTGAAAATAAAACTAAGTCGAAAAATCTTATTTTAAAAGGATTTTGAAAATTAAGTAAAGCAAATTTTAAAACTATTTTAAAAGCTAATTTTTCAAATCAAATAATGCAGTAAGAAAACCAAAAGTAGAGTAAACTTATTCTACCAAGCATAATCCTAACTGTCTTCTTAATGAGCTGAACTCAGACTCAGGTAGGGGTTTAGTAAATATGTCGGCTAAGTTGGATTTAGAATCTATATGCTTAAGGACTATTTCACCCCTGGCTACATGATTTCTTACAAAGTGGTGTTTAACTTCTATGTGTTTAGTTCTGGAATGTTGGATTGGATTTTTAGTTAGATTAATTGAGCTTATGTTATCAATGAAGACTTGGGTTTGATTGTAGTCAAGCTGGAAGTCTTTAAGAGTGTGCATCATTCATAAGAGTTGTGCTACACACTCTCCTAAAGCAACATACTCAGCTTCGATTGTGGACAAGGCTACACAGTGTTGCTTTCTGCTGCACCAACTTACTAGGATGTTTCCTAAGAGTTGGCAACTTCCGCTTGTACTTTTTCTATCTAGTTTACAACCAACATAGTCAGAGTCTGAATATCCTGATAGTTTAAAAGTTGAGGTCCTAGGATACACATTTAGGATGCCCTTAATGTATCTTAATATTCTTTTTAAGGCTGCTAAGTGCGTTTCCTTAGCACAAGTTTGGTATCTAGCACACATTCCTACCGAGAAGAGGATATCAGGTCTGCTGGCTGTAAGGTATAGTAGACTTCCAATCATACTCCTGTAAAGTTTCAGGTCTACTGGTTTTCCATCAGAGTCACTATCTATTTTTATATTAGTGGTCATAGGAGTACTTATGCTTTTAGAGTTATCCATTTTAAATTTCTTTATTAACTCTTTAGCATATTTGGATTGATGGACATAGTTTCCATCCCTAGTTTGTTTAATTTGTAACCCCAAGAAAAAGTTGAGCTCACCAACTAAGCTCATTTCAAATTCATTTTCCATTATTTTAACGAATTCTTTTAAAAAATTAGAGTTGGTGGACCCAAAGATTATGTCATCGACGTAGATTTGGGCAATAAATATTTCTTTTCCCAATGTTTTAATAAATAGGGTTGATTCGATTTGTCCTTGTTTAAATTCTTTAGAAATTAGGTAAGTGGATAAGCGTTCATACCAGGCCCTAGGTGCTTGTTTTAGTCTATAAAGTGCTTTGGTAAGTTTGTAAACATGGTCGGATCTTTCTAAGTCCTCGAAACTAGGGGGTTATCTTACATAGACTTCTTCCTTAATGAATCCATTTAGAAAGGCTGACTTTACATCCATCTGGTATAGTTTAAATCCTTTATGGGATGCAAAGGCCAATAACATCCTAATGGACTCAAGTGTAGCTACCGGGGCATAGGTTTCGTCATAATCTAAGCCTTCTACTTGACTGAATCCCTTCGCTACTAAGCGGACTTTATTTCTGGTTATTTCTCCTTGATCATTTAACTTGTTCCTAAAACCCCACTTAGTGTCAATGACGGATTTGCCCTCAGGTTTAGGTACTAACTCCCAAACTTGGTTCCTCTCAAATTGGGCTAATTCTTCTTGCATAGCTATGATCCAATCAGGATCAGGTAGAGCTTCCTCTATAGTCTTAGGTTCTATTTTTGAAATCATTGCTATCTGACTAAGGTTTCTATAGGAAGACCTAGTTCTGACTCCTAGAGTTGGATCACCCACAATTTGATCGATTGGGTGACTAAGTCTGGGTTTCTTGGTTTTTCTAGAACTTGGTTCAGCCTCAGGTCTGGCTAGTCGGTTTGGTTCACTATTTGATTCAGCTATTTGATTTGGTTCAATTATTGGTTCAATAATTGGATCAACTGACTCATTAGTTGGTTCAATAGTTAGTTCGTTTATGGGTTCAGTTAAGGATTCTACAGCTTGTTCATTATCTTCTTGATCAATATTTGATGAAGTATTATCTGATTTTGAGTTGATTTCTTCATCAAATATTAGATTTGTTGTTTCTTCAATTTTCTTAGTCTGTTTGTTGTAAACTCTATAGGCTCTACTTGTGGTTGAATATCCTAGGAAGATACCTGGGGTTGATTTGGATTGGAATTTACCTAGATAATCCTTGGTGTTTAAGATATGACTTTACACCCAAAGACCCTTAGGTAGTGTAGGTTTGGAAGTCTATGGTAGTATAATTCATAGGGTATTTTGTTGTGTCGCTTGTTAATCAGGACCCTATTTTGAATGTAGCAAGCCGTACTAATTGCATTTGCCCAATATTGGGTGGCTAGGTTAAATTCATTGAGCATAGCCCTAGCGGCTTCCTGTAGAGTTCTATTTCTCCTTTCGACTATCCCATTTTGCTGGGGGGTTCTAGGACATGAAAATTCATGTATGTACCCATTTACCTTACAGAATTCCTCGAACCGTTGATTTTCAAATTCTCCCCCGTGGTCACTCCTAAGTCTTTTGATTTTAGTATCATTTTGATTTTCAATTAACTTACAAAATTCATAAAATAGGTTTAGGGTTTCATCTTTAGTCTTTAGAAACCTAACCCAGGTAAACCTAGAGTAATCATCAACTATTACTAAGCAGTACCGGTTTCCACTTAGTGACTTGACTCCATGTGAATCAAATAGGTCAAGGTGCAGGAGCTCAAGTGTGGTTTGGGTTAGATCAGATTGGATTAGTTTGTGATTAGACCTGGTTTGTTTACCTTGATTACATGATTCACATATTAAATTTTCTTGATTCTTAATTTTAGGGATACCTTTAATTAGGCCAAGTTGGGTGACTTTTGAAATAATTCTTAGATTAGTGTGACCTAATCTCCTATGCCAGAGGTTTGATTGTTCTAACTGAGTTAGCATACATTTAGGTACTAGGGGTAGATTTATAGTGTAAACATTATTTTTCCTAGTGCCCTTAAGCATGATTTCCGAGTCTTGTAGGTTTCTAATCAGGCAGTTAGAATAGTTGAAGTTAACTACATAGCCAGAATCACACAACTGACTTATGCTATGTAAGTTGAAATTAAAATTTTCAACCAAAAGTACCTTTTTAATAACAAAGTCAGATTTAAGTTCAATATTACCTGACCCAATTACCTTGAGTGTAGCATTGTTCCCAAATGCCACTGACCCTAGGTTTTTGAACTTGAGTTTGGTGAATTTCAATTTATCTCCAGTCATGTGTCTGGAGCAACCGCTATCCAACATCCATTGGTCCAAATCTTTATGTTCCTAGACATAAAGAATTTTGTTGATTTGGATTTCAATTAGAATCAGAAATAGCCTAAATTGATTTTCACAGCCTAGTCTGTCTCACCCAATCTAAAGTTATCAATCACGTTTGCCTTATGGGTTTTGTGAGACAGGTTTTGAAAAAAAATAATTTATTTTGAAATAGTTGAATTAATTTTGAAAAGAATTAATTTTGAGTTAAAAATGTTTGAATCTACAAATAACTGAAAATTTGTGTTAGATTTGAATTTTACAAGAAATAATTTGAATTTGAATTTCAGAAATCGGCTTCCAGGTCTTGGCGAGGCACTAGGCCTTCTTTGGTCGTAGCCTTATTGGATCGTCAACCCTTTCCTTGACAAAACCTTTTAATGAAATTTTATTTTCAAAATTATTATTTGTAAAATTCTGGTCTAACTAGTTTGGGTCTTGGATCGGTAGCTTCGGCTAGTTTCACCAGTCTAAAGAGACCAAGTAGAGTATACTTGATCTTATTAGAATTGGCTTCCCTAACGTACTATCATCTCACCTCCTCCCAATACTATGTTGTTATATTTCAGTTAAGTTGGTTGAGTCCTTAAACTAATCAGTCCTAAGTCTAAGTATGGTAAATTGCAGGAATAAAATTAACAAGCAATCATGCAATTTGAAAACAAAAATTGAATTCTATCTAACAATAAATATAGTTTTTAATTTGGCTGCCCCTGGACTAAAGCCACGATGATGGTTAGGTAAGATATGAATCTTGTCCTTGGGGATCCAATACTGATTTGATCCAGTTTGTTTGTTCAGACATAGTTTGGGTACCCATGCCTGAACTTTAGGTCTGGACTGGTTCAGTACAGCATAATAGGATCTTTGTCTAGATTTGGTTCTGTAACCTAGTCCGGATCGATTCATAACCGACTTCTATTTTCCAAGAATCATATCAAGACCCTTGGAACCAGAAGTGAATTGTTCTAAAGCTGATCTAAGGTCCTTAACTTGAGTTTTCAAGGAGGAGTTCTCTTTTTCAAGTTTTTCAACTTGAATAGAGGTTCCTTCTTGAACCTTCTCAGTTAAGGGTCTAGAGTCAGCTCTCTCTTTCATGAGTTTTACTTCCTGTCGGAGAGATTTGACTTGGAGTTTAGCTTTCGCCAAATCTCGAGAAAGATACGAAATTAACTCATTTAATTGAATTCTTGTAAAACCACTTACAGTTATTTCGCCGTCCTCTGAGAATGTGAGTTTGCTGTCGTCCGGCTCCGACTCTGACTCTGTCTCTATTTCTTCTGAGGCGATTAGTGCGAGCAGGTTCGACTGTGAGACCTCTTCTTCTTCTTCGGAGGAGGACTCGTCCCATGTTGCTTGAAGTGCCTTCTTCTTTCTTGTCTTCTTTGTTTCCTTCAGGTTGGGGCATTCAGTCTTGTAGTGGCCCTTCTTCTTGCACTCGTAGCAGGTTACGTTGGGTTTGATCTTTTCATTTGAGGGTTCAGTTGGTTCTTCCTTTCTTCGGCTGACTTTTCTTCTGTTAGTCTGGTTCTTTAGTTCTTTGTAGTAGTCTCGGGCTAGCCGAACCAACTTAGGCCGATTTCCCTCGCTATCTTCTGAGTCTGAATCTGAGTCAGACTCGGGTGTAGGTTGAGGCTTCTTTTTGGTTGCCCTTCCAGTTTTACCTGCAACAAAAGCGATACCTTTCTCAGCCAAATTGCAGTTAGTCTGTTCATGTAATTCAAGTTCAGAAAAAAGTTCATCTAACTTAATTTTGGAAAAATCCCTGGAAATTTTGTAAGCATCTACCATAGATGCCCACAAGGTGTTTCTTGGGAAAACGTTAACGGCATACCTTATTAGGTCACGATTTTCTACCTTGTGACCAATGTTGTGTAGACCGTTCATCAGCTCCTGGATTCTGGCGTGGAGCTGAGCTGCCGATTCTCCTTCGTTCATCTTGATGGTGTATAGTTTGTTTAGTAGAAGGTCCCTCTTGCTGATTCGGGTGTCGGAGGTTCCTTCGTGTAGTTCGATCAGCTAACCCCAGAGTTCTTTGGTGCTGTTGAATGGACCCACCCGGTTTAGCTCCTCTTTTGTTAGACCGCATTGGAGGGTCTGGGTTGCTTTAGCATCCGCTTCAATTCTTTTTTTCAGAGCGGTATCCCACTCAGTGTACGGTTGTGGTACTCCTTCAGTGTTCTTTGGAATCTCCAGTCCAGACTGGATGATTATCCACATGTCCACCTGAGTTTTCAGGTGGACCTCCATTCGACTTTTTCAGTAGGAAAAGTCTTCTTCACTGAAAAGTGGAGGTCTGGCTGTGCTGAATCCTTCTTGCATGACCATTAAGGATTTTATCTGAAAAAGAGAGAGGAGAAAGAAAAACTTTGTCCCAAGACTTGGTCTTGGATTAGTAGTGCGGGATAAAGAAAATTAAATATCGAGGGGTGTTGCACCATGTTGGATCGAGAGACATGATAGAGGGGGGAGGGGGGGTGAATATCGTAAAACGTTCGGATTCGTAAAAGAGAATTAGCAGCGGAAATAATTAAATTAAAACACACGCGAACACCAAGATTTTACTTGGTTCGGAGTCACGGTCGGCTCCTACTCCAAGGCCCACGGTCGTTGACCGTTTACTGCGGGCAATTCTATATGCGCAAAAGGTGTATAGAAATATATTACAAGTTTAGTACAGTAAACTAAAAGAAAGCCGCTCTTAGTTACCGACGTCCGGAGTAGATTGTATTTTCGAAGCAGAGGGACGTCGTCGGCGCTTGTATCTCGAGTCGGGAGGTTTCCGGGACAGAGCGCTGGAGCAAAAGAGCGTGAATGTGTCGGAAGAATTGTTGTTCTGAAGCCTTGGGGTCAAGGGCCTTTTTATAGCCCCTAGGGGCGCCCGGAACGTTGGGGGCGCCCCCCCATGTGTCATCTGATCCGAGCTCCTCTCGGTCAGCTCTGATCCCTTCAAACTCGGGATCAAGCTTTGACGGGGGCGCCCGGGACGCTGGGGGCGCCCGGGTTGACTCGATCCGCTGGCTTCTCGCTGGCTTGAAGTTGATCCGCTTTGTTGGCTTGAAGTTGATCCGCTTCGTTGGCTTGAACCCGGGCGCCCTAGGCACTGGGGGCGCCCGGGACCACGGGGGCGCCTCGCTTACATAGCTTCCGAAGCGTGCTTTTGCTCCTCTTATTTTGTATTCACCTTGGGGGCGCCCGGGACACTGGGGGCGCCCTACTCAGCTACTTGCCTCTCTCCTTTGGGCATTTTGAGCTGCAGACACACGTTCCTTTGGTCCTGCATCCAGGGTTAGTCCAAAACAATATAAAGCAATAAATTATTAGTTTATACAGCCTTAGCTGTCTTGGTTCTGACTTTGGGTCTCCAAAATGGAGCCCTAGGTCGAACCGACGCCTACTGTTCCCTCGATGGGGAACGCATCCTCACCTACTCCTCTCGGGAGAATTTACCTGATGCCAACCGGCTCCTCCGGTTGGACTTTTGCCCAGCAGTCCTTCGCCAGGTGCCTAGCTGTCCTTCGCCAGGTCTTCAGTACCAAGCTGTCCTTCGCCTGGTGCCTAGCAGTCCTTTGCTAGGTCTTTGTATCCTGGCATTCCTTCGCCAGGTGCCTAGCAGTCCTTCGCTAGGGCTTTGTACCATGACATTCCTTCGCCAGGTGCCTAGCAGTCCTTCGCTAGGGCTTTGTATCCTGGCATTCCTTCGCCAGGTGCCTAGCAGTCCTTCGCTAGGGCTTTGTTTCCTGACATTCCTTCGCCGGGTACCTAGCAGTCCTTCGCTAGGACTTTTCCTGCACACTTGAGTAACATGTTAGATAAACAATAAACTTAACTTTGAACCCTTTGCCAATATCAAAACAAGGTTCGATATGGTGCCTCCTGCACCAACACACCGGTCTCGATTAACAATAAGAATTCAAAAAAAAAAAAGAAATAATTTTGCGAAAATTTGAAAAATTCTCAAACTGGTGGTTGCACCAAATTTGAGCTTCCCCGCTCTGATACCACTTGTTGGATCGAGAGAAAACGATAGAGGGGGGGTGAATATCGTAAAACGTTTTTCGGATAAAATTAAGAGCAAACGCGCAGCGGAATAAACAAAACTGAACAATACGCAAAAACCAAGATTTTACTTGGTTCGAAGTCGCGGTCGGCTCCTACTCCAAGGCCCACGGTCGTTGACCGTTTACTGCGGGCAATTCTATATGCGTAAAACAGTTTACAGAAAGATGTTACAAGAGTAGTACAGTAAACTTAAAAATAGCTCTTCGTTACCGACGTCTGGTGTGGATTGTATTTTGGAGTAGGGGGACGTCGTCGGCGCTTGTATCTCGAGTTGGGAGGTTTCCGGAGCAGAGCGCTGGAGCAGAAGAGCGAAATTGCATTGGAAGAAGTGTTGTTCGAAGCCTTGGGGTCGAGGGGCTTTTTATAGCCTCCCGGGGCACCCTGAACATTGGGGGCGTGATAAGTGTCATTTTGTTGATCATTTTATATGCTTTAATCCGTATTTGACCCATATTTTACTTGTATAATGGTGGATTTACTCTAGGTTCTAGGATTTATACTCTTTTTGGACTTAATTGCAAATTTTGATATTTTCGAGTTATTTTGTCACTAAATTTTTGATCAACTTTTGTAGGCTTGGAGGGATCATGACCTAGGTTATGTTGGGTCAAGGTTGAGTCAAAAGTGGACCAGATCAAAGGAATCAAGCGTCGACTCATTTGGACCGTCCGATGCAAGAACGGTTAGATCTAGACCATCTGAGAACTTCTGATCGATCCGAGCTGGGGTTAAGTCTAATCGAGCGATCAGATCAAGATCTGAGAGTTTCAGCCCAATCGGAGATCATTGATAGGCCCAAATGGTCTGTCACGAATGTGGGCCTCAAATTTAGAATTTATAAATGAATGCTGGAAACCCTTTTTACAATCAAAATCTGAAAATGTAATATAGGGGCCACAGGTCGTATTTTTCTCGGGGCTAGTTGATATAATTTGATTCAAGCTCGTGTTTATGTGTCGTTTGTGTTTTTGGGGTTTCGAATAAAGATTTGGGTATTGGGTAGCAATCGGCAATGAAATCGCAAATAAAAGAGAAGAAACTTAACCCAATGAACTAAACACTGAAATGACAACTAATGAACTTCCTTTGGGAGACTTAATCAACCAATGCAACTTAACCACTTTGGGAGAACAAATCTGAACTCAATTGCAAAAGCAAGGTATGAATTGCTTTTAACTTCAGGAATTTCCACCTAAAACTGAAACTTCACTTGATACCAAAATGGAAGTAATTAAATCAAACAACTTGATACCAAATGAAGGGAACTCATGTGCCGAAAACTAAAACGAAGTGCAAATTTGATTGGTTACTTGATACAAGGGCAGATCTACAATTTGATACACATGAATAGCATAGTAAAATCAGAAACAGCCAAAATTACAGCAGGAATTTAGGACTGATTTAATTACAGCAATAGAGCTCACAATTCAAGCACATTTGCATACAAAATGCAGCTGAGTTCGAGTACACAAAGACACTCCAAGGTGTGTTCAATCTTAAGACGATTCAACGCCGAAACCTAGCTGGAATTGTAGCTGACAGCTTCGTAATGTAGCTGACCAATTCAGGACTTATCAATTCAGGAAGTGGAACCATGCAGAAATGAATTGTAGGAATGCAGAAATGAAATGCAATTTTTCAGAAATAGAATGCTGCACACATTGGACGAATAGTCAAGCTAGCACTATCTCCTAGCTCACTACTACCCCAGAATTGCACTTAAATTGGCACCTATCACTGCCCAAAACTCTTCTTGATACCAAATGGAAAAAAATCAAGACAGTTTTGATACAAAGGAAATAACTCATGTGCCAAAAACTTAATTAAACTGCAGGGGTTTAAAACTGATACAAAGCAATGCAGAAACTGATCAAATTTCAGCTTAGAAATGTAAGCTACAATGGACTGATATGCAGGTCTGAAAAAAAAAAAAAGAAATGCAGTAGCAAAATTCGAATCAATGCAGAAACGTCCAGGGCAGAACAGTTTGCCTGAAATCGCAGAAATAGCAGACTGATATGAATCAATTTAAGTCGAGTGCAGAATTGAATGCGAATACCTAGCAAATGAATCCATCAATGTATAAATGCAAGAGAAGAAATAAGAACTACTTTAGACAAAGTTCAAATGCTGAAAGAGAAATCTGTTGTGCAGAAATGAAACAAAAATCTGATACGCCATTACCAAATCTGATACGCAAACAGTAAGGCACTAATTGAACTGAAATCGAAAGCTATTGTTATCTTAACAAGCTCACTAACTAACTACTTGCAAAATGGAACTTAACTACTGCAAAAATCATTCAAAACAAAAATTACACAACTACACAGAAATTAAGAACTAAAGTTACGGTAGAAATGGAAAATTACAACTAAAACTGAAATTGCGATAAGAAATCTAAGCCTCAATCCTCCCTAAGCTCAAATGCTTCTTGGTCGTCAAGCAAGAGTGAGCCTCGGACCCGCAAGCTCAGCAAATCAGTGGAAAAACAGCTCTGCGATTCAACTCCATTCAAACTCTGCCCAAGCTGAAATTAGCCATCGATTTCTTCATCTTTGATGTGGTGGATTGCGCCGATGAATTGGGAATGCTCCTAGCCTTCCAGGGAACCCCTCCAGATAGCCAGGACGAAATGAAATGCTACACAACAGAGATTGATGAACTCGAGTGACAAAGCTACTGAAACCTCACGAAACTCTGTCCTTGGGCAAAATTCAAGCTGGAAACTCCTCTGTGAGCTCTCCCCACTGACCTAACACTTGTTCTAATGAAGGATTTGAGGGGTCGCGCCCCTTGGATGGAGAAATGCTGAAAAAATGAAGAAAAACTGAAGAAGATGAACAGTGCGGCGAGGAAACGCGACAAGGGTAAGCTGCTGTGTGTTTCTGATTAAATACTTAAGCATGGACGACTGTGATTGATTTGAGAAAATCCAACGGCTGATCTTGCTCTGATTTGAGCCAAACTTTAATGATGATGATCTGGGGTTAGGATCTGCCTCATGGTAGCTCGGATCCTCCAGATGTGCAACGGATGGTCCAGATCAACTTAATCTGTGAATGGACGATCTAGAGCCCTCCAAGCTTGATCCAACGGTTGATTTAGCTCTGATTGGGATGAAACCTTCAGATCTTGATTAGAGTGCATGATCAACCCTAACCCTAGCTCGGATTGCTTCAGATGGTCCCGGATGGCTCAGATCTAACCGCTTTTGAATCGGACGACCCGGATTAATCGTAGGCTTGATAATTCGATCCGGTTCACTTCCGACTCAAGTTTGACCCAATATGCCCTAGGTCCATGAACCTTTTATGCCTACAAAAATAAATCAAGAATTTAGTGGCCAAATAATCCAATTTAATGTAAATTTGCAATTAAGTCCAAAATAAGAGGGAATCCTAAAACCTAGGATAAAATCACAATTAAGCAATAAAAATATAGGTCAAACATGGATTTTAACAATTAAAATAATCAATAAAATGGTGCTTATCAATCATCTAGCCGTTGGATCACAATCAGAGTGATCTAGACCACCCATATAAAGATCAAGGTGATCTGAACCATCCGTTGAAGATCTGGCAGATCCGAGCTACGACGAGGATGATCTTGACCTCTGATCGAGATCTGGAAATTTTGAATCAAATCGGACAAAGATCCACCGTTGGATGAAGCGGGATTAATCTCAGCCGTCCAATGCTTTAACTACAAAATCGACTTTCCCTGTTCAGATCTGATGTCGCGTCTTCGCCATTTCGAGCTCAGCTTCTTCAGTTTCTTCCTCAGTTTCTTCTAGATTTCTTTAGCAGAGGGCGTGACCACTTCGAATCATTCTTGGATCGAGATCAGATCGTCGGAATGCTGCTGTTGTGAAGATTTCAGCTCCAATTGGCTCAAAAACAGAGATGAATGAGGGTTTCTTCAGATCTGTTCATTTGGTCGAATTGATTTCGTTTGATGCCACTTCCCATCCATCTGAGCTAGTTGAGGGGTTCTCGGCTGAGCTCTGATCATATTCAAATCATCATCATCAATCTACAAAGCGAGATCGAAGAGATCGAGTGGTTTTTCCCAACTTGAGCAGATTTGCGGCAGATTTGATACATCAACAGATTTTTCCGATGATTGCGAGTTAAAGGGGTTCTTGACTTGCCCTTGCGTGACGAACAAGGTGGTCTTGATACAAGGAATGGTCGAGGCTTAGTTTTAATCGCATTTCTTTTGTTTTCTTTAGCTGTAATTTCAGTTTCAGAAAGTCAAATCTGTTCTGCACTCATTTCAGCTGATTCAATTTCAATTTCTGCATTGTTCTTTCTGAATTAGGATTTATACTGCAAGTAGATTAGTCAGCGAGCTTGTTAGTGCACAATAGTTCGCAATCTTAGTTTAATTCTCTTTTCACTGCTTGAGTATCAGAGTTTTAGTTGTGTATCAGTTTTGGTTCCTATTTTCAGTCTCTGTTCTGTTTTCAAATCAGTTGCTTAAGTTCTTTATCTTGAGTTGTTTCAGCTTAAATTTCGTTTTATTTTGCAAGTAGTTAACTAGGAAACTTGTCTAGAGAACAATCATCCTAAATTCAGTTCATTTCATGCTTAGTCCATTTCTGAATTTCTTTTCAGCTGTGCGTATCAAGGTTACTGTTGTGTATCAGTTTTTATCAATCTTCATTTCAGTTCTTATTGTGATTTCCTGACTTTTGTATCGAGTGAGTTTGGTTTTACCTTTTGAGATCACTTTACAGATAATTCCATTTGCATGGCAATTAAAATTGAGTGCTGAGTTCGTGCCTTTAATCTGCTTACCAACCCTGTTCTTGTGCATTAGTTTTGTTTCATGTGAAGCAGTATGATTTCAACAAATGTTTCTGAATTGGCCAGATCCCATTCTGCAGTTTTAGTTCATCACTTTTGCAGCTAGTTTCGAGCACTAGAGTTCACTTGCCTTGTTTGTTTGTCACATATTTGAATTGTTCTGTCATTTCTGCTCATAGCTTATAAATTCCTGCACATTATTTCTGTTTTCGTGTGTTTCTGAATGGATCAATGTTTGGCTCTTAATTCCTTCACTTGGTCTCGAATTTTTCTTCCCTAATAGCTTGGTTTCCAAATTGAATTGATCAGCTTACATTTCTGAATTGTCAGTTTACTATTTCTGAAATTAGAATTAGTTTTTGGCACAAAGTTTTCTTACATCCTTGCGTCTTAAGCTTGTTGAATTTCTGCATATTGTATCAAGTCTTCATTCCTAAATTCTTGTTTATAATTCCGCATTAGTTTCAATCTTTAATACCAGTATTACTTTGATTCAATTACTTAGTGTTTAGAATGCATTTGCTATAGCACTTGTTTCATATATGTTTAGTCCTTAATTGTCATTACCTAGTTAAGTGCTCAGTCAAGTTTTCTTTCCTCTCTTTGCATTGGTATTTTTATTTGCAACCCAAACCCATTTCTTATTTGAAACCCAAAAACATTAACGACACATAAACGCAAATTCGAATCAAGCAAACTTGAACTAGCCCTTGGAAAAATACGACCTGTGACCCCTTTACTACGCTTTTATTCTTTGATTGCAAAAAGGGTTTCCAGCACATTTATAAATTCTAAATTCTGATGGATTCTCATTCGTGATAACTTTAATTAGCTAAATTGGGTCCATCAAATTTTTGGCGCCGTTGCCGGGGAATATACTAGTTGATTTGTTTGATTTTTGCTTGTATTCTTTTGGGCATATCATTTGATTCTATTTTCTTTTGCTTTATCTTTTGTATACGGTTGCTTCCATTCTTCGTGTTTGTTTTGTGACAGGACTGCCAATTCAAAATGTTCTCATCTAATTACCAACAGCCGTGTCTACAATTTCAGCAGAACCAACCTTTCAATCAGGAACCAAATCAATTTTTTCAGCCACAATGTCAACAACTTCAGCAAGATTTTCAGCCAAGTCAGAATTTTCAGATTGGGCAGCTACAATTCCAAAATTTCCAGCCCACTCAATTTTAGTGTTCACCACCACAATTTCAACCTCAGATCCAAGAATTCCAGAATCAAAATTTTCAGCCATCTCCACCAAGTTGTGAGCCAAGTTTCTAGCAATTAAATCAGCCTATTCAACCATTTTATCACTATCAGCCCCCACAATATCAATTTTAGACTTCACAGCCTACTTACAGTTTTGAGCAGCCTTGTGCTCCATTTCAAGACCAACAAGAGTTCCACACTAACCAAGGAGGCTTTGAGGATCCTGATTGGAGTGAGGCTCAACAACAAAGGATGGTGGAGATGTGTCAACAAATTTTACAACAACAACAGCTTAATGACAACCAATTTGCAAAATTGGTTGATCAATTCAATCAGTTAAAAGCCCAAAGATTAGAACAATTGTCTTCTGAAGCTACTCTTAATTCTGAGGGCCCCGGAGTTGGTTTTATATTAGTTCAAGGTGACCGTAGTGCATGGCCAAGTCCTTCTTCAAGTAATCTTGCAAATTTGGTAGAAGAAGAAGAAGAAATCATTAAAATCAGGGCACCTACAGCATGCATTCCTCCGGAGATTCCTACTCAAAATCCATTTCCAAATCTTTCAGCTCAAGAAGAAGATTCTGAAGCTCCACAGGACCATTCTCATATTTTATTTGGAGATGATAGTATTATTGATGGTCCTACTTTTTCTGATATTGTTGTTGCAGATATTTCAGGAGAAACATACACGGGAGATGATTTCACAGGTGTAGGGGATTGTACTAAGCCCCAGGGACCACCACAAGATTCAGAGAATGAACCAGAAAGTGTAGGGACTTGCATGGTGGAAGCAAGCACCCAAGGATCACCTGCTTTAGTTGATTGTCGACCAGAACCTGAACCTGAAGTGGAGCTTGTGTTGGATCGGGTTGGACTAGCTAGAGGGGGGTGAATAGACGGGAAAAAAAATTATGAAAGTGGAGGCACTCGTCTTTAAAAAAGAACTTGGTCGCAACTGAGAACGTTGCTTCCAAGGCAGTGGACGCTCAATAAAAATCTCCTTGTGGCGGAGACGCCTTACAAAAATAGCACGCTAGAGATTTTACAAGAATGAATAAAATGATTGATTTCTAAAGCAAAACCTCCAAGTCTATTTATAGCCTAAGAGAATAAATCTGGATTGTTGATTGTTGATCACTTTTCTCTTGGCCGTTGATCCATGGATGTAATCTGAATGGTTGATCTTGGATGGGATTAAACTGCATCCATTGGATTTGATTAAAGGATAATGTAACATTATCCTTTAAGTTTTAATTGTTTTAATTAAAACTTTATCTTTCCTCGAGATGGCTGTTGGAATCTCCATGTCGCTATTGTAATCTCTAAGTAGTAATATCGGCAACATTTTACTGCCATCGCCCTTTAGTCCAAATGGTAAGTGGGTTAGTGTGTGTTGTTGAGGTCTCGGGTTCGATCCTTTGTGGCACCAAATAATTTTATCTTTTCTTTTGGGCGCTTGGACTAGTCTTTTTGATTCTTCGTCTTCTGGGTGATTTCCGGCCAATCGGAGTTAGGCTCACCCGAACCCGACTCCGGCCTTTCGCCCCTCGAGCGTCCTTCCTCCCGGCTTCTCGTCCCTCGGACACCGCGTACGTCCTTCTCGCTCCACCGGTGTACTCTTCCGCAGCATCCGCGGCCCTCAGATTGTACCGAGCCCGTCGGCTCACTTTCCCGCACAATCCTTCTCGTCCGCTATGTCTTACACTCGACTTCCTCCGTACCTAAGCTCCTGCACACTTAGTAGAGGAATTAAAACCAACAGGACCTAACCTAACTTGGTTGATCACATCAAAACCAACTGGGGCACCAACAATCTCCCCCTTTTTGATGTGCATCAACCCAAGTTTAGTTAGGGATAAACAACAAACAATAATAGTATTGTAACAGAATTAAGCATAAAAAATTTTGCAATCATGTACATAACCTCCCCCGAACTACTCTCCCCCTTTGATCACAGCAAAAATGGGACAAAAAAATAGGGAAGGGAAAATATAATTAGGGAAGAAAAAAAATTTTAAGTGTGATAACAAATATTCTAAAGAATCGCATTACCACAAATTTTTCAAATTTAAAATGGCATATTTTTTCAGAAGTTAATTCCAGTTTTTTTATTGAAAAAAATAGATTTCAATAAACGATTCATAAAAAAATCGAACATTTATGAAAAAAATCTGAATATTTTTGTCAAAGTCGAAGATGAAGATATGAGTTTAGACAAAAATTTTCAGCTTTAAATTTGTTTATCAAGTCTGAAAATAACAGATACAAGTTTTTGAAGAATAATTTTTTTTTAAAAAAAATCAAAAATACTTCGAATTTTTTTTTAAAAAAATTATAATGAGTTTTTCCACTATATCTGTATCATGAAAAATTAGATCAATAAAAATAAATTATTTATCTATTTTTTTTAAAAATTTTAATTTTAAATTTTGATCGAAAATATTTGAGCAATATTAACATAACTTTTGTAAAAGAATTCTGCACAAAAAAAAACTTATCAGTTTAAAATAAATTTTGGAACCCAAAATAAATTTTCATCTACGGGGTTAATCAAAAACTTAGGAGGAATATAATTTTTAGGAATTTTCCTAATCTGGCCCTTATGATTTTTAACATACCAATTCAGATTTTCAGGATAAAAATTCTTTTTAATTCTTAAACATGCAATATCATTTTCTAATTTCTCCACTAGATTCTTCAAATTTTCATTTTCTATTTTTAATTGGTCGGATAGAATAGATGAGCATACAGTGCCAAATCTTTCTTTTAACTCAGAGTTTTCTATCTCTAATTTATTCATCGACTTAAGCATGGATTTTATTACCGAGTAGATTCGAGCAGGTGGAAGTAGACATACCTCACTTACCGGGTCGCTTTCGAAAAGCGAGGTTCCTCTTTCGTCGTCGCTTTCTTCTGAAGTCTCTCCCCCTTCATCAGTGCTCTCTTCTTGATGATTTGCCATCAGCGCAAGTCCCGCGTATTCATGACCTTCTGACTCTTCTGACGATGACTCATCATCGAGTTGGATCTTCCTTGTGTTCAGTGCGGCGATGTCTGATTTCTTATTCTTCTCTTCATGCAATTCTAGGAATTTCTCCCAGAGCTCTTTTGCCGAGTTGTAATTCTCGATGCGATTAACTTCTTGCGCGGGAAGAACGGCTAGTAGATGAAATTCAGCTTTGCCGTTTGCTTCAAAGTCTGATTTCTCCTTCTTGGTCCACGACTCTATTTCTTTATCCTTGTCGTTGTTGCCTTTAGGAACTGAAAAACCATTTTTCATAATTATTAGCAATTCAATATCAGTTTTAAAAAATACCTGCATTCGACGCTTCCACATCGCGAACTCCCCCTCAAATTTTGGCGGGTAGATTACGTCTCCAACCATTTTTCTTGAAATTGCTGCAGTCGGTGATTAGTCCTTCTGCGGCGACCTTGGCTCTGATACCACTTGTTGGATCAGGTTGGACCGGCTAGAGGGGGTGAATAGACGGGGAAAAAAATTATGAAAGTGGAGGCACTCGTCTTTAAAAAAGAACTTGGTCGCAACTGAGAACGTTGCTTCCAAGGCAGTGGATGCTCAATAAAAATCTCCTTGTAGCGGAGACGCCTTACAAAAATAGCACGCTAGAGATTTTACAAGAATGAATAAAATGATTGATTTCTAAAGCAAAACCTCTAAGTCTATTTATAGCCTAAGAGAATAAATCTGGATTGTTGATTGTTGATCACTTTTCTCTTGGCCGTTGATCCATGGATGTAATCTGGATGGTTGATCTTGGATGGGATTAAACTGCATCCATTGGATTTGATTAAAGGATAATGTAACATTATCCTTTAAGTTTTAATTGTTTTAATTAAAACTTTATCTTTCCTCGAGATGGCTGTTGGAATCTCCATGTCGCTGTTGTAATCTCTAAGTAGTAATATCGGCAACATTTTATTGCCATCGTCCTTTAGTCCAAATGGTAAGTGGGTTAGTGTGTGTTGTTGAGGTCTCGGGTTCGATCCTTTGTGGCACCAAATAATTTTCTCTTTTCTTTTGGGCGCTTGGACTAGTCTTTTTGATTCTTCGTCTTCTGGGTGATTTCCGGCCAATCGGAGTTAGGCTCACCCGAACCCGACTCCGGCCTTTCGCCCCTCGAGCGTCCTTCCTCCCGGCTTCTCGTCCCTCGGACACCGCGCACGTCCTTCTCGCTCCACCGGTGTACTCTTCCGCAGCATCCGCGTCCCTCGGATTGTACCGAGCCCGTCGGCTCACTTCCCCGCACAATCCTTCTCGTCCGCTACGTCTTACACTCGACTTCCTCCGTACCTAAGCTCCTGCACACTTAGCAGAGGGATTAAAACCAACAGGACTTAACCTAACTTGGTTGATCACATCAAAACCAACTGGGGCACCAACAGCTTGAACATGATCAGGAGGAGAACACGGATACATATACTCCTATAGAACCTCCAGGTATTCTTCAGCACGCTCAGGTAAGTATTTCTCCTCTTTGTTCAGAAAAATTCAGCGAGGTACCTAGTGCAGAGTTTATTGGTTATGATGAATTTATTGATATACCTTGTGTAGAAATTGCTTGTGCAAATCCAATAGAGGTACCAAAAATTGATTTTATTGGTTGTAATGCATTACTTGATACATCTCTTGTAGATATGGGTTGCGAACAAATTTTAGAGGAACCTGTAATTGATGTTGTTTGTTATGATGATATTCTTGATACATATTATGCTGATAGTGAAAAATTTTTAGAAGAGCCTGAAATTAAAGTTGTTTATTGTGAAGAATCTCTTGTTATTTCCTATGCCGAAATTGAATGTGAAAAACTTCTGGAGGTACCTGAGATTGATTTGATTGGCTGTGGAACATTTCTTGATATACCTTTGATGGATTTTGATTGTGAAAAATTTTTAGAAGAGCCTGAAATTGAAGTTGTTTATTGTGAAAAATCTCTTGCTATATCTTATGCTGAAATTGAGTGTGACAAACTTATGGAGGTACCAGAGATGGATTTTATTGACTGTGAAACTTTTCTTGATATATCTTATGTAGAAACTGCTTGTGAAAAATTTACTGAGGTACCCAAAATTAATTTTATTGGACGCGATACATTTTTGGATACATTTTATGTAGAGATTGATGATATTGCACTTCTTTCTTACCCTGCACGCTTGAGGGAGGTTTTACATGGTTTTGCAGGGTCCAGACGACTTCTGGAATGGGTGCTCCACCTAAACAGTCTCTGACCTCCTGGAAGATTTTCCAAAATGAATGAAGAGGGAGGAGATGATCTTGCTTTGACTTATAACACTCCCCCTCTGAAGTGGCTATTGTACTTAAATCATCTTCGGCCACCTGAACAGTTTATTGTAAAGTCTAAGTGTGGGGGAGGAATGCAAAATAAAATTGAGCAAATGAAAGAAATTTTTTCAGCTACCCCTACTCCTCCACTACCAAGATGGAGATTATTTCTTGATAGACTCCGACCGCCAGAAACAAAAGAGAGTTTACTTTTTCTTGCATTTTCTTTCATTGCCTTTTTCATCTTTATGCTTGCTAGAAGTAGAATTTTCTTTTAAAATGAATTCTTGCTAATAAATGCATGAATAGGGTAGAATGAATAAAAAGACATTATAAATGCCATTTTATGTCTTTTAGGAGCTTATTCTTCATGAGTAGGAATAAATGTATTCCTTTAGGTTATCTTCATAGCATTTTAGAGTCTTTTGAAAACAAATTAAATTTGGTTGTTAAAACTTAGGGTTTGAGCTCATGGATGAAATCTTGGATGCTTGAGTACTACTTGGCCATGGATTCTTGATTGAGGACTTGAGATGAATTATTTGTACCTAGTGAGGCTTAGCCCTATTTTTGTGACACATACATGTGATTGTACTCTAGAACTTGCTTAGGTTCTTTCAAAATCATATTTCAATGATTTGATCACATCTATAGAGGCTAATAAATTTGTTTACCTTTCCATGTCAATTTTTGGCAATAATCATGTTCATTCTATTTTCTCTCCTTATTTCCTACTCCTAACCATGCTTTCTAGGGACTTGTTTGTTTGGAGATGTTCTTTGATGTTATTTTGCCCGAGACGGACAAAAGATTAAGTGTGGGGGAGTGGTTAGTGATGTGGAATCAAGCTCTATCAAGGATGCATTTCTTTTGAAAAAAAAAATTTATCATGTGCCAAATTGAGTTGAGTTTGGTATCAAGATCAAGCAAGAAGAAGTAGTGAAGGAAGACAACAATTGAGGCATCTAGACTCTTGCTCATTCTTTGAAAATCAAAGGAAAACAAATGGCATACAATGAAGAAGAAAAAAAATCTGCAATTAAGAGAAGGAAATGGCACACAAATGAAGCATGATGTATCAAACTTGCCATAGAGTGTGTTTCGGCCATTGTACTAGAGGATGAATTGTAGCTGTGATAATCTGAACTAGTGGAGAAATTCTGTGCTAAATTGAATTCAGTTGAAGGAGGAAGGAAAATCTGAGCCAAATTGGAAAGGAAATAAGAACAAGACACCAAGGAAGCAAAGTGCCAAGTCTATAAAATGGAGAAGATGTTCGAAATCTAAAAATCTGGGAATACTGGAAGTGAGGAGATGTAAAGTGCTGTAAAATCTGTGACGGGCTGTTATTGAATTTGCAGGAAGAAAAGAAAAAAGATCTTCAGATTTGAATGTTTCTATATAAGCAGAATTTGTATCAACCTTGGGGTTGAATTTGGTTTTCTTATGCTATGAATTAGGAAAATTGGTATGTAACTGCTTTGGAAAATCAGAGAATTGCAAGGATGAATGACTTGATGACCTTTGATTCTGAAAATGATGCCGTGAAACTGAAAGTTAAAACAGAAAAAAAAAGTTGCAAGAAGTGTGCTAACTTGTAAGGGATAAGTATCAAAAGGAAGATTACATTTTGAGCTTCTAATTTACTAATTGTCATTTAATGTTTCAAGTTTCCATGATGCAGATTCAAGGCCGAAAAGAGTTTCAATTGAAGATTAATAGGTTTGAGAGCGAAAAAAATAGAAAAAAAAACAGTTTGAAAAAAAAACAAAGAAGCAAGTTGGTATCCAATTGAAGTTTCGGCACAATGCTATTAGTGAAAAAAAAAGCTCATTCAAACTGAAGATCTGCACCATCATTCTGATATCTTTAGAGACACGAAAAAAATCAGAAAAGGGAAAAGAGGATACAAGTTTGGCACGCAAGAGTGAATTGGCACAAAGGAATTCATGATTTCCTTTAATCAAATTTTGGAAGAGCAATGCCAAAGCTCACTTCATCACACTTTGACTTCATTATATGGACTGAAAGGAGGGCAAAAATACATCAAGAATATCCTTGAACATTCAAGTCTTCCATTCCATCAAATTTGCTATTTTCATGTCTTCTATTTCAATTTTTACCATCTTCTATATCTTTCACTTGTTTGAATAAGCTTTTATAGATGTTGATGCTATTCATGAATAATGGTAGAGAGTAGATAATAAGCAAGCCTATGGTAGTGCAAGAAGCATGTGTGTATGAGTGAACTCCAATTTCATCATGTACTTAAAACTTAGGAAGAGAGCCACCAAAAGTTTCCCTTGAAAGGCTTAGAGAGTTATATTCATCTCAATGAATCATGAAGGTTGAAATTGTTAAGTTGTTGATTTAAGGACAAGATACTAGTCTATAGAGTTTAGATTTTTTAGAACTAACAACCCTAGGTAATTTCTTTTCAATTGCTTCTACTTATGTTTGGAAATAAACTAGGGGATACATCTTTAGTACTTTTCGCGAGACGCTCAAGCTTAAGTGTGGGGGAGTTGATAAGTGTCATTTTGTTGATCATTTCATATGCTTTAATCCGTATTTGACCCATATTTTACTTGTATAATGGTGGATTTACTCTAGGTTCTAGGATTTATACTCTTTTTGGATTTAATTGCAAATTTTGATATTTTCGAGTTGTTTTGTCACTAAATTTTTAATCAACTTTTGTAGGCTTGGAGGGATCATGACCTAGGTTATGTTGGGTCAAGGTTGAGTCAAAAGTGGACCAGATCAAAGCAATCAAGCGTCGACTCATTTGGACCGTTCGATGCAAGAACGGTTAGATCTAGACCATCTGAGAACTTCTGATCGATCTGAGCTGGGGTTAAGTCTAATCGAGTGATCAGATCAAGATCTGAGAGTTTCAGCCCAATCGGAGATCATCTAGCCATTGGATCACGATCAGAGTGATCTAGACCACCCATATAAAGATCAAGGTGATCTGAACCATCCGTTGGAGATCTGGCAGATCTGAGCTACCACGAGGATGATCTTGACCTCTGATCGAGATCTGAAAATTTTGAATCAAATCGGACAAAGATCCACCGTTGGATGAAGCGGGATTAATCTCAGCCGTCCAATGCTTTAACTACAAAACTGACTTTCCCTGTTCAGATCTGATGTCGCGTCTTCGCCATTTCGAGCTCAGCTTCTTCAGTTTCTTCCTCAGTTTCTTCTAGATTTCTTTAGCAGAGGGCGTGACCACTTCGAATCATTCTTGGATCGAGATCAGATCGTCGGAATGCTGCTGTTGTGAAGATTTCAGCTCCAATTGGCTCAAAAACAGAGATGTATGAGGGTTTCTTCAGATCTGTTCATTTGGTCGAATTGATTTCGTTTGATGCCACTTCCCATCCATCTGAGCTAGTTGAGGGGTTCTCGGCTGAGCTCTGATCATATTCAAATCATCATCATCAATCTACAAAGCGAGATCGAAGAGATCGAGTGGTTTTTCCCAACTTGAGCAGATTTGCGGCAGATTTGATACATCAACAGATTTTTCCGATGATTGCGAGTTGAAGGGGTTCTTGGCTTGTCCTTGCGTGACGAACAAGGTGGTCTTGATACAAGGAATGGTCGAGGCTTAGTTTTAATCGCATTTCTTTTGTTTTCTTTAGCTGTAATTTCAGTTTCAGAAAGTCAAATCTGTTCTGCACTCGTTTCAGCTGATTCAATTTCAATTTCTGCATTGTTCTTTCTGAATTAGGATTTATACTGCAAGTAGATTAGTCAGCGAGCTTGTTAGTGCACAATAGTTCGCAATCTTAGTTTAATTCTCTTTTCACTGCTTGAGTATCAGAGTTTTAGTTGTGTATCAGTTTTGGTTCCTATTTTCAGTCTCTGTTCTGTTTTCAAATCAGTTGCTTAAGTTCTTTATCTTGAGTTGTTTCAGCTTAAATTTCGTTTTATTTTGCAAGTAGTTAACTAGGAAACTTGTCTAGAGAACAATCATCCTAAATTCAGTTCATTTCATGCTTAGTCTATTTCTGAATTTCTTTTCAGCTGTGCGTATCAAGGTTACTGTTGTGTATCAGTTTTTATCAATCTTCATTTCAGTTCTTATTGTGATTTCCTGACTTTTGTATCGAGTGAGTTTGGTTTTACCTTTTGAGATCACTTTACAGATAATTCCATTTGCATGGCAATTAAAATTGAGTGCTGAGTTCGTGCCTTTAATCTGCTTACCAACCCTGTTCTTGTGCATTAGTTTTGTTTCATGTGAAGCAGTTTGATTTCAACAAATGTTTCTGAATTGGCCAGATCCCATTCTACAGTTTTAGTTCATCACTTTTGCAGCTAGTTTCGAGCACTAGAGTTCACTTGCCTTGTTTGTTTGTCACATATTTGAATTGTTCTGTCATTTCTGCTCATAGCTTATAAATTCCTGCACATTATTTCTGTTTTCGTGTGTTTCTGAATGGATCAATGTTTGACTCTTAATTCCTTCACTTGGTCTCGAATTTTTCTTCCCTAATAGCTTGGTTTCCAAATTGAATTGATCAGCTTACATTTCTGAATTGTCAGTTTACTATTTCTGAAATTAGAATTAGTTTTTGGCACAAAGTTTTCTTACATCCTTGCGTCTCAAGCTTGTTGAATTTCTACAGATTGTATCAAGTCTTCATTCCTGAATTCTTGTTTATAATTCCGCATTAGTTTCAATCTTTAATACCAGTATTACTTTGATTCAATTACGCACTTGTTTCATATATGCTTAGTCCTTAATTGTCATTACCTAGTTAAGTGCTCAGTCAAGTTTTCTTTCCTCTCTTTGCATTGATATTTTTATTTGCAACCCAAACTCATTTCTTATTTGAAACCCAAAAACATTAACGACACATAAACGCAAGTTCGAATCAAGCAAACTTGAACTAGCCCTTGGAAAACTACGACCTGTGGCCCCTTTACTACGCTTTTATTCTTTGATTGCAAAAAGGGTTTCCTGCACATTTATAAATTCTAAATTCTGATGGATTCTCATTCGTGACAACTTTAATTAGCTAAATTGCGTCCATCAGGGTGCCCCCCACGTGTCACCCAATCCGAGCACCTCTCGGTCAGCCCTTATCCCACTCGAATAGGGCTAATGGTTGACTGTGGGGGCGCTCAGGATGCTGGGGGCGCCCTGGTTGACCCTTTCAGCGGGCTTCTCAGCTGGATGAAAGTAATCCGCTTCGTTGGCTTGAGTGCGGGGCGCCCTGGGCACTGGGGGCGCCCTGGAGCACGGGGCGCCCGGGAGCACGGGAGTGCCTCGCCCAGTAAGTTTCCGAAGCGTACTCTTTGCCTAGCTTGTTTTGCCTTGACCTTGGGGGCGCCCGGGACACTGGGGGCGCCCTGCCCATCTGCTGCCTCTCTCCTTTGAGGCGTTCTGAGCTGCAGAGACTCGTTCCTTTGGTCCTACATCCAGGGTTAGTTGCAAATACAATAAAGCAAGAGTATGTTATGAGTATACAACCTTAGCTGTCTTGGTTCTGACTTTGGGTCTCCAAAATGGAGCCCTAGGTCGAACCGACGCCTACTGTTCCCTCGACGGGGAACACGTCCTCACCTACTCCTCTCAGGAGAATTTACCTGTTGCCAACCGGCTCCTCCGGTTGGACTTTTGCCTAGCGTTCCTTCGCCAGGTCTTGGATGCCAAGCTGTCCTTCGCCCGGTGCCTAGCAATCCTTCGCTAGGTCTTCGTATCCTAGCAGCCCTTCGCTAGGTGCCTAGCCGTCCTTCGCTAGGTCTTAGATACCAAGCTGTCCTTCGCCCGGTGCCTAGAAATCCTTCGCTAGGTCTTCGTATCCTAGCAGCCCTTCGCTAGGTGCCCAGCTGTCCTTCGCCAGGACTTAGGGTTTCAGTGCCTAGCATTCCTTCGCTAAGTGCCTAGCATTAATTTGCTAGGACTTCAATCTGCACACTCAAGCAGCATGTTAGATAACAATTAAGACTTAACTTTTGAACCCTTTGCCATTTATCAAAACACAGGTTCGACTTGGGTGCTGTCTGCACCAACAGAGTGATCCGCCGAAGGATCAAGGGATCGTCCACCTTACGGACAGCCGTGGAGTAGGAGCGTCATCTCCGAACCACGTAAACGGTAATGCGTTAGCATTGTTTTGTTTGTATTTGTTTATTCCGCTTGCGCTTGCTAACGTGTAGGTAGAAGGGAATCGAAAATTGCTATTCACCCCCTCTAGCAAGACAACAACGATCTAACACTTTCCTTTACCATAATCATAGGACATCCTTGAATATGACTTTTTGCTATCATTTGACCTCCTAGGGTGATATCCTAGACCCGGTCTATCATTTCTAATGTGTTGATCCTTTGGTATAACACTCAGTCCCTTGGACCCTCTAATAAGTATATCTAGGTTCTTTTCTAATTTATCAAGCTTTGCTCTCAAAACTTTATTTTCCTTTTCTAAATTTCTAATCTTAGTATCACCATGCCCATTTTGATCATTCCTAGATCTATCCGTGTTTCTAGGCATGTGTCTCCCTTTCTTAGGGTTGATGCCTTGATCCTTAGGTCTAGAAACCCTAGATTAATCATGAACCATGGATTCCTTGGTGGTATTTTGGCACGCAATAGTATTTTTATTTTTATCATGATACTTAAAGCCAAAAGTACACATTGGCAAACAATTATTATTATTTCTAACATTCATAAAAGCATTAGAAGCATACTTAAAGTTAGGGATTACCTCCCTTACCCTTGTAGCTCCCCCTTGATGTGAGCTTCTCCTCTTTTCTTCTTTTCCCCATCTTCTTAAATCCTCCATCTTCTTGAGCTCTCCTTTTCTTGGACATTGGGTGTGATAATGTCCTAGCTCCCCGCAAGTATAGCACCTAATGTGCTTCTTTTCTTTCTTTTCCCTACAACCCATGTTAGATTTAAAATAAATCGAGTTGGGTTTAGGGTTTACCTCCCTTTTACCTAATGGACACTTGTCCTTATAGTGCCCCTCTTGTTGCATCCAAAGCATATGATATGATCCTTTGATTTTGCTTTGGTGGAGGTTGGAGCTTTTTCTTGCTCCAGTATGGATGAAAGCCTCTCCTCCCCCTCAATCCTCGAAGTTTACACCTATTCTTCTTCTCTTGATGAGGTGGATGATCTTTCACTTGATTGTGCCTCATCACTTGATGAGGTTGACAATGTTGGATCGATAGAATACGATAGAGGGGGGGGTGTGAATATCGTAAATTCGTTTTCGGATCAAATTAAGAGAAATTACGCAGCGGAAATTGAAAACACAAACTCAACGCGAACACAAGGATTTACTTGGTTCGGAGTTGCAGTCGGCTCCTACTCCAAGGCCCATGGTCGTTGACCGTTTACTGCGGGCAATTCTATATGTGCGCAAATGTTTACAGAAAAATATTACAATTGTAGTACAGTAAATTGAAAATTAAACTCTTCGTTACCGACGTCCAGTGTGGATTGCACTTCGGAGCAGAGGGTCGTCGTCGGCGCTTGAATCTCGAGATGGGAGGTTTCTGGAGCAGAGCGCGTAAGTCGAAGAGCGTATTGGCATTGGAAGAGTTGTTTCAGAAGCCTTGGGGGTCGAGCCCCTTATATAGTGCAGATGGGGGCGCCCGAAACGCTGGGGGCGCCCTCCATGTGTCTCCCGATCCGCAAACCCTCATCCGCAACTCGGTCAGCCCTTATCCCTCCAGGATCAGGCTCGGGGTTTGACGAGGGCGCCCGGGAAGCAGGGGCGCCCGGGTTGACTTGGTCGGCTGGCTTCTCGCTGACGTGAACTATATCTGCTTCGTTGGCTTGGACCCAGGGCACCCGAGGCATTGGGGCGCCCAGGAGCATGGGGGCGCCCAACCCAGTGTGCTTCCGAAGCATTTTCTTTCTTAACTCTTGTTTGGCTTTGACTGAGGGCGCCCGGGACCTCCCGGGCGCCCAACCTAGCTGCTGCCCCTCTCCTTTGGGGCATTCTGAGCTGCAGAAACTCGTTCCTTCGGTCCTGCATCCAGGGTTAGTACCAAACAAAACAAAGCAAGCATGTTAATGATTTTTACAGCCGTAGCTATCTTGGTTCTGACTTTGGGTCTCCTAAATGGAGCCCTAGGTCGAGCCGACGCCTATTGTTCTCTCGACGGGGAACGCGTCCTCACCTACTCCTCTCAGGAGAGTTTACCTTTTTCCAACCGACTCCCCCAGTTGGACTTTTGCCCGATGCACCTGACCAAGTCTTCATGCCCACCTTCTGAGTAGGTCTTAGGTGCCCAGCTCCTTGCCAGGACTTCATGCCCAGCTCCTTGCCACGGCTTCGTGCCCAGTCCTCGACCAGGACTTCAGTACCCAGCTCCTTGCCAGGGCTTCGTGCCCAGTCCTCGACCAGGACTTCATGCCTAGTGTACCTAGGGCTTCTTTTCCTGTATACTTAGTGAACATGTTAGATCAACATAATATCTTAACTTATGAATCCTTTGCCATTATCAAAACCCAGATTTGGCTTAGGTGCTGCCTGCAACAATAATCTCCCCTTTTTTGATTTATGGCAACCCGATTCAAAAAGTTAAGTTAATTGAACAGATAAAGTACTAGTTTAGTTTCCTCCCCCTGGAAGGAATCTCCCCCTCGGGTTTTCAAAGATTCATGGGGTTTGAAAAAATTTCTAAGTCTAAAGATGGAATTAATTTTTCAACGCTTAGAACATTTTTCAATAGAAGTTTTAAAGAAATTTGATTTAACAAACTTTCTGTCTCTTTAGTACTTTAGAAACTTTTCTTATTTGAGAAGTTTGAACATGAGTACTTAGTGATAACAAACATCTTAGGTCAAGTACTTAGACACAATTTTGAAAAATGATTTAAGTCAAGTACTTGGAAATTTTTTAAAACAATTTAAGTCAAGTACTTGGAAATTTTTGAAAACAATTTAAGTCAAGTACTTGAAAATTTTTTGAAAACAATTTAAGTCAGGTACTTGGAAATTTTTGAAAAAGATGGTTTTGAAGGCAACTTTTAATTAAGTATTTTTTGAAGAAATGATAAAGAAAATTTTGAAATTTTGAATTTTGGAAAAAGATAAAAATTTTAAATTCTCAAATCTTCTCTCCTTTTCACTCTCTCAAATCTTCTCTCCTTTTTGTAACGACCCGCCTTCTGGTACTAAGCTTTAAGGCGGATCGCTACTACTAACTGACTAATTAATGATTTCTAATAATGCTAAACCAACTGGGAGAATTTAAAATTTCTTATTTCGCTATTTACTGAACTAACAATTCATAATCATGTTTAAAGTACTAATCAGCCAAAATAAAACAAAAACTTTAATTTTATTAGCTTGGCCAGGATTCGATCCCCCAACCTCTGCATTACATGACTAAAGCACTAACCAGCTGCTCTACACCAGTTTTGTTTTACATAGCACCAGTCAACTGATATATACCAGTCGACTGGTCAGGCCACCGAATGTTTCTGTGCCCGATACCAGTCGACTGGTGTTTTCCCAGTCGACTGGTAGTTCTGAAAACCCAGATTTCAGAGTTTCAGAATATGCCAAAGTCAACCTATTCCGTACCAAATGCTCCATAAATTCATATATAAGCTTCCTAACAGGTCTACAATGATTCTAGGGCATTTGATACATGTTTTTAGGGGGTTTCTAGCAGGAATAGCAACTTAGAAATCATAAAAGCGACATGTAGAAGCATAAACATGAATGTGTCAAGTTTGTATCAACTTCTTATTGTAACTATTCATTTCCCATATCTAAAAGCATCCTTAGCTACTACATGTCATTCTATATGGTGCATTAATCTTAGAACAAGCATATCTTAAGTATTTAGCATGTAGATCAAAAGTATCAAGTTCTTACTCCTAAAGCGTAAACATGGGTCTAAATTACCCTATCACAAGTAAATGGCTCATGACATTCAAGCATTCACAAAACCAATATTAAGTCAGGTAAGTAAACTACTTCAAGCGTACTAGGCACCACGAATACAAGTCTAATTAAGTTCATACATGGTTCACATAATATATTGCGGAATAACTAAAGAAGCATAATAAAGACTGTGTCTATGCTTTGCAAGTTCCGAAGACTTTTATTTCAACTCCACCATCACACACACTTTGCATCAAGCCCGCCGCCTCCGCTACTAGTGCTTTCCTTTACCTGTATCTACAGTATAAGGAAATGCAAACTAATAAACATAAAGCTTAGTAAGTACCATCTAGCCTCACAAAACTATGAAAACTCGAATTATGCTTTTGTAAAACATGCTATGCACATACATGCTCATATCCATAAGTAATCATGCTAGACTCATGCTAAAATACGTATCATAGAATGTCATGGCATATAACTGAGACATGGCACATACTGAACTAGAACTGAAAAGTAAGCTATAGCATGGCATACATATCTGAACTGGAACTGAAAGTAACTAACATAAAACTAATTATTAAATTCACCACATGCTAATATGAATTTCTGAAAACTAAATACATATAGTAGGTGAAAGTAATAATCAACTGCTGTGGGTCCGACAATGTACCAACTGTGCGTGCATCCCTAATAAACCCGAGGTAGCCAATCCCGAATCCATTAGGGTTCTACTAGGTTATCTAAACCTAGGGGCAACTAGGAGCCCATCCCATACTAGGTTATCTAAACCTAGAGGCAACTTGGAGCCTATCCCTGGACCGAAGTCCGGTACAATGCCAACTGAAAATAAAATAGTCTTTTATACTTTTCTTTCCTTTTCTGATTCTTGCTTTTACTAGGTTATCTAAACCTAGGGGCAACTAGGAGCCCATCCCGTTGGACCTTGGTCCCCATCATAAACTGGAGCAAGAATTTCTATTCTTTAATGCTTTCTATAGCATTAACTGAACTGAACATTTTAACAAATACCTAATGTGCGTGCTTGTTCATAATTTACGATTTCTAATCGTAAAGCATAAATACAAGGAAATAAAGCATATGAAAAATCACCCGAAACTACTTATACTGCAGGTGAGGGATACTTACATCCTGCGCTAGGTTTTTCTTACGAATAAAATCTGAATTTCCCGAGAGAACGTCGAACTACAACGTTCTCCTTGCTTCTTGGCGTTCTCCTCGCGTCTACGAGGGTCCCCGTAGAGAATAGGGCCTCTTGAGACCTTCCCTTGGCTTCCCCTTTGTCTTGGGCGGCAAAAGAAGAGGAGAAGAGGAAGAAAACACAAGAGAGGAAGAGGAGAGGAGGAGGGGGCGTCGGCGCACCCTTGGCTCACGAAACCTAAAAAAAACTCCTCCTTTAATTCTTTAATTCCTTATTTATATTAAGTTGTAAAATAACCCTAAGTTAAATACATATCTAGAATACTCTATTATTTTACTGAAGGAAACTGCCATTGGCCTAATGGTTTGTAGAGCCATGACAAGGGTTTAAACTCGTCAGAGGTTGCGGGTTCAAAACTTGCCTAATGCCACCAACTCATCTTCTTTATTTTTGGCACTTCTTTTTATGGAAAAATTCCATAAAAATATCTAAAAATTCCAAAAAAATCCTAGGATATTTCTAAAATTATTTGAGGAAATTTTTGAGCTTTACACTTTTCACTCTCTCTCCCCCTTTGCCATATATAAAAAAAACAAATATAGAACAACTAAATTGCACAAGGATATAGTAACATAATAATGTGCTGTACTGAACCAATTCAAGTTGTAGACTAGATCAAATCAATTTGATATATCTCTGTCGGGTCCTGTCTAACCCAATTACCTATTTACTAACTGTTATAAACAGTAGTTTTCGCTAGGGTTAGTCAAGTTAAGTGTTCTGTTTAAGTTAGATTTTTTTAAACTTGATACTTAACTTGATTGCTGTTTAATTTGTATTTAGTGCCCTAATTACTGCAGATGCACTGACTTAAAGCATCTTGAATTAAGGCAAAGACCTAAGCATCTCAATCCATTCTAGGTTATCAATCAAAAGTACCCTAAGGTACTTGTGAGATGCTGGCTTCTAGATCTATAGGTGCATGCAGTTCTAGGGTTAGGGCCTAGGCTAAACTAAGTCGTGAAATTGATTTTAAAATTGTAAAAGATTTTTTTAAAAAAAACAAGTAAAGCAGTTTTAAAATTATTTTAGAGACTAATTTTAAAATCGAGTAAGGAAAAAACTAAAGTAAGCCTATTCTACCAAGCATAACCCTAACTGCCTTCTTAGTGAGCTGAACTCAGACTCAGGTAGGGGTTTGGTGAATATGTCTGCTAAGTTAGATTTAGAGTCTACATGCTTAAGGACTATCTCACCCCTGGCTACATGATTTCTTACAAAGTGGTGTTTAACTTCTATGTGTTTAGTTCTGGAATGTTGGATTGGCTTCTTAGTTAGATTGATTATGCTTATATTGTCAATGTAGACTTGAGTTTGGGTGTAGTTAAGCTGGAAGTCCTTAAGAGTGTGCATCATCCATAAGAGT
Source organism: Boesenbergia rotunda (assembly GCA_024364735.1). Lineage (NCBI taxonomy): Eukaryota > Viridiplantae > Streptophyta > Magnoliopsida > Zingiberales > Zingiberaceae > Boesenbergia > Boesenbergia rotunda. The sequence continues at coordinate 273,171 of JAGFNQ010003021.1, read as the reverse complement.
TGTGCTACACACTTTCCTAGGGCTACATATTCAGCTTCAGTTATGGATAGAGCTACACAGTGTTGTTTTCTGCTGCACCAACTTACTAGACTATTTCCTAATAGTTGACAGCTTCCACTTGTGCTCTTGCTATCTAATTTACACCCAGCGTAGTTAGAATCAGAGTATCCTAACAAGTCAAAGGTTGAGGTCCTAGGACACCAAATCCCTACATTTAGGGTGCCCTTAACATATCTCAGTATTCTTTTTAGGGCTGATAAGTGTGTTTCCTTAGCACAGGTTTGGTATCTAGCACACATTCCTACGGCAAAGATGATAGCAAGTCTGCTGGCTGTAAGATACAGTAAACTTCCAATCATACTCCTATAAAGTTTAAGATCTACTGGTTTACCATTATGGTCACTATCTATTTTTACATTTGTGGCCATGGGGGTACTTATGCTTTTAGAGTTATCCATTTTAAATTTCTTTATTAACTCCTTAGCATATTTGGATTGATGGACATAGTTTCCATCCCTAGTTTGTTTAATTTGTAACCCTAGAAAGAAGTTGAGCTCACTAACTAAGCTCATTTCAAATTTATTTTCCGTTATTTTAACAAATTCTTTTAGGAAATTCGAGTTGGTTGACCCAAAGATTATGTCATCGACGTAGATTTGAGCAATAAAGATTTCTTTCCCTAAGGTCTTAATAAATAGGGTTGAATCAATTTGTCCTTGTTTAAATTCTTTAGAGATTAGGTAGGTTGATAAGCGTTCATACCAGGCCCTAGGTGCTTGTTTTAGTCCATAAAGTGCTTTAGTGAGTTTGTAGACATGGTCAGGTCTTTCTAAGTCCTCAAAACCAGGGGGTTGCCCTACATAGACTTCTTTCTTAATGAATCCATTTAGAAAGGCTGACTTTACATCCATTTGGTATAATTTAAATCCTTTATGGGATGCAAAGGCTAATAACATTCTAATGGACTCAAGTCTAGCTACCGGGGCATAGGTTTCATCATAATCTAACCCTTCTACTTGACTGAACCCTTTTGCTATTAAGCGGACTTTATTTCTAACTATTTCTCCTTGATCATTTAGCTTGTTCCTAAAAACCCACTTAGTGTCAATGATGGATTTGCCCTTAGGTTTAGGTACTAGTTCCCAGACTTGATTTCTCTCAAATTGGGCTAATTCTTCTTGCATAGCTATGATCCTATCAGGATCAGGTAGGGCTTCCTCTATAGTCTTAGGTTCAATTTTTGAAATCATTGCTATCTGACTAAGGTTTCTATAGGAAGACCTAGTTCTGACTCCTAAAGTTGGATCACCCACAATTTGATCAGTTGGGTGACTGAGTATGAGTTTCTTAGTTCTTCTGGAACTTGGTTCAGCCTCAGGTCCGGCTGGTCGGTTTGGTTCAGTGATTGGTTCAACTCCTTGGGTTGGTTCAATTGCTGGTTCAATTGACTCAATGGTTGGTTCAATATTTAGTTCATTTAGGGGTTCAATTAAAGGTTCAGTAATGTGTTCATTTTCTTCTTGATCGGTATTTGATGACTTTAGATCTGGATTATCAGATTTTGAGTTAATTTCTTCATCAAATATCAGATTTATTGTTTCCTCAATTTTCTTAGTTTGTTTATTGTCCACCCTATAGGCTCTACTTGTTGTTGAATACCCTAAGAAGATGCCTGGGGTTTACTTAGACTGGAATTTACCTAGATAGTCCTTGGTGTTTAGGATATGGACTTTGCACCCAAAGACCCTTAGGTATTGTAGGTTTGGAAGTCTATGGTAGTATAATTCATAGGGTGTTTTATTGTGTCGTTTGTTAATTAGTACCCTATTTTGGATGTAGCAAGCCATACTAATTACTTCTGCCCAATATTGATTAGCTAGGTTGAATTCATTGAGCATAGCCCTAGCGGCTTCCTATAGGGTTCTATTATTCCTTTCAACTATCCCATTTTGCTGGGGGGTTCTAGGACACGAAAATTTATGTATATACCCATTTACCTTACAAAATTCCTCAAATTGTTGATTTTCAAACTCTCCCCCGTGGTCACTCCTAAGTCTTTTGATTTTAGTATCGTTTTGATTTTCAATTAACTTGCACAAATCACTAAATAGGTTTAGGCTTTCATCTTTGGACTTTAGAAACCTAACCCAGGTAAACCTAGAGTAATCATCAACTATTACTAAGCAATACCGGTTTCCGCTTAGTGACTTGGCTCTATGGGAATCAAATAGGTCAAGATGTAGGAGCTCAAGTGTGGTTTGAGTTAGATCAGACTGAATAAGTTTGTGATTAAATCTGGTTTGTTTACCTTGATTACATGATTCACATATTAAGTTTTCATGATTTTTAATTTTAGGGATACCTTTAATTAGGCCAAGTTGGGTGATTTTTGAAATTATTCTCAAATCAGTGTGACCTAATCTTTTATTCTAGAGGTTTGATTGTTCTAACTGAGTTAACATGCATTTAGGTACTAGTGGTAGGTTTATAGTGTAAACATTATTTTTCCTAGTGCCCTTAAGCATGATTTCTGAGTCTTGCAAGTTTCTAATCAGGTAGTTGGAGTTGGTAAAGGTAACTACATAACCAGTATCGCACAATTGACTTATGCTAAGCAAGTTAAATTTAAAATCTTCAACCAAAAGTATCTTTTTAATAACAAAGTCAGATTTAAGTTCAATGTTACCTGACCCAATCACCTTGAGTGTAGCATTGTTGCCAAATGCTACTGAGCCTAGGTTTTTGAACTTGAGTTTGGTGAATTTCAATTTATCCTCAGTCATGTGTCTGGAGCACCCGCTATCCAACATCCATTGGTCCAAATCTTTATGTTCCTACACATAAAGAGTTTTGTTGATTTGGATCCAATTAGAATCAGGAATAGCCTAAATTGATTTTCATAGCCTAGTTTGTCTCACCCAATCTAGAGTTGTCAATCACGTTAGCCTTATGGGTTTTTGTGAGACAGGTTTTGATTAGATAGTATTATTTTGAAAAATTATGATTTATTTTAAAAAACTTAAATTAATTTTGAAAATAGTTGATTTTGAGTTTGTTTTAAAAAGATGTTTAAATCTACAATTAACTGAAAATTTGTGTTAGATTTGAATTTGACAATGAATAATTTGAATTTGAATTTCAAAAATTGGCTTGCATGTCTTGGAGAGGTACTAGGTCTTCTTTGGCCGTAGCCTTATTGGATCATCAACCCTTTCCTTAACAAAGCCTTTTAATGAAATTTCATTTTCAAAATGATTTTTTGAAAAATTTTGGTCTAACTAGTTTGGGTCTTGGATAGGTAGCTTTGGCTAGTTTCACCATTCTAAAGAGACCAAGTAGAGTATACTTGACCTTATTAGAAGATGCTTCCCTAATGTACTATCATCTCACCGCCACCCAATACTTGGTTGTTCAAGTTTCAGTTTAATTGGTTCAGTCCTTAAACTAACCAATCCTAAGTTTAAGCATGGTAAATTGTAGAAATTAAATAGACAAGCAATCATGCAATTTAAAACAAGAATAGAAATTTATCTAACTATGAACATTGTTTTTAATTTGGCTCCCCCTGGACTAAAGCCACGATAATGATTCGGCAAGATGTGAATCTTGTCCTTGGGGATCCAATACTGATTTGATCCAGTTTGTTTGTTCAGGCACAGTTTGGGTACCCATGCCTGAATTTTAGGTCTAGACTGGTTCAGTACAGCATAGTATGATCTTTGTCTAGACTTGGTTCTATAGCCTAATCCGGATCGATTTAGAACCGACTTCTATTTTCCAAGAATCATGTCAAGACCCTTGGAACCAGAAGTGAATCGTTCTAAGGCTGATCTAAGGTCCTTGACTTGGGTTTTCAAGGAGGAGTTCTCTTTCTCAAGTTTTTCAACTTGAGTAGAGGTTCCTTCTTGAACCTTCTCAGTTAAGGATCTAGAGTCAGCTCCCTCTTTCAGGAGTTTTACTTCCTATCGGAGAGATTCGACTCGAATTTTGGCTTTCGCCAAGTCTTGAGAAAGATAGGCAATTAATTCCGACAATTGATTTCTAGAAAATCCACTTACAGTTATTTCTCCATCCTCTGAGAACGTGAGCTTTCCGTCATCCGGCTCCGGTTCTGACTCGGTCTCGATTTCGTCTGAGGCAGTCAAGGCGAGCAAGTTCGACTGTGGGGCCTCTTTTTTTTCTTCTGAGGAAGACTCGTCCCACGTTGCTTGAAGAGCCTTCTTTCTTCTTACTTTCTTGGCTTCTTTTAGGTTAGGGCATTTCGATTTGAAATGCCCCTTTTTGTTGCATTCGAAGCAAGTCACACTTGATTTGTTCTTAGTTGGTTCAGCTGGATCTTCCTTCTTTCGGCTGGCCTTTCTTCTGTTGGATTGATTCTTCAATTCCTTGTAGTAGTTCCGGGCAAGCAGGACCAGCTTGGGTCGATCTCCTTCGCTGTCTTCTGAGTCTGAATCTGACTCAGACTCAGGTTCAGGTTGAGGCTTCTTCTTGGTTATCTTTCCAGTTTTACCTGCAATAAAGACAATGCCTTTCTCGGCCAGTGTGCAGTTAGTCTGCTCATGTAATTCAAGTTCGAAAAATAGTTCACCTAATTTAATTTTAGACAAGTCCCTTGAAACTTTGTACGCATCTACCATAGATGCCCACAACATGTTTCTTGGGAAAGCGTTAAGGGTATACCTAATCAGGTCACGGTTTTCTACCTTGTGACCGATTGTGTGAAGGTCGTTCATCAGTTCCTGTATTCGGGCGTGAAGCTGGGCTGTTGTTTCCCCGTCATTCATCTTGATTGTGTATAGCTTGTTTAGTAAAAGGCCATGTTAAGAGAACCGGACCGGTCGGTCGGACCGGTCGGACCGGGAACCGGTCGGATTTTCGGTCCGGATCTGTGATAAAAATCGGTGGTTTAAAAACCGACTGTGGACCGGTGTGAACCGGCCGAGAACCGGGTGAACCGGACAACCCGGTTCACCCGGTTTGATTTTAAAAAAACAAAAACTTAAAAGGTAAAAAACTGTAAAACTTAAAACATTAATTACAAACCTAATTTTTATTCGCGATTTCTCAGCGTCGCCTCGTCTTCTCGACTCGCACCTCCGCCAACGTCGTCATCGCACCTCCGCCAGCCGCTGCGCCAACGTCGCCAGCCGCCGCACCTCCGCCAGCCGCATCACATCGCCTCCGCCAGCCGCTGCGCCTTCGCCGGCGTCGTCAACCGCTGCGCCTTCGCTGGCGTCGCCAGCCACCGCGTCTCCGCCAGCGTCGCCTGCCTCCGCCACCGTCTCCTGCCTCCGCCAACGTCGCCGCATCACGTCGGCTCCAGCCTCCGCCATCGTCTCTTGCCTCCGCCAACGTCGCCGCATCGCGTCGGCTCCAGCCTTCACCAGCCTTTCTCTTCTGAGTTCTGTGGCCGTTGAACTTTGAAGCCGATAACCAATTTTGCAGTTTACGTTAGACAGTAGATAAGTAGATTACATAATGCATACTAATCAATTTACAAAGTAATTAGTAATTACATAATGTAAGACATTAGACAGTAGATTAATAAAGTTCCATAATGCAAAGTAGTTACAAAGTAATTCGGTAATTCACTAATTCCACAATGCTTAGACAGTAGCAATGTTTAATCATTAATACAAAATAATTACTTTGAAGCCTCCATAATGCAAAGTAATTACTAATTACATAATGTAAGACATTAGACAGTAGACTAATTACTTATTGTTATATTTTGAAGTTGAACTTTTGAATTTTGATTGATGTCAATTATTTTTGGAAAAGTGAGATTGTATGTGCTTTGCTAGTGTTCTCTATTTAAGTGTGCAAAAATATATAACATGCTTTACTTAGTTGATTTACTCTTGAAGAATGTAGTTGGGTCAATTGTTAATTCTATATATTTATATAAATACATGTTTTATTATATACCGGTTATATCCCGGTTGGACCCCCGGTTAAACCGGTTAAACCTCTGAACCTCTGAACCTCGATATCCGGTCCGGTTCTCAGAACCTTGGTAAAAGGTCCCTCTTGCTAATTTGGGTGTCGGAGGTTCCTTCGTGTAATTCAATTAGTTTACCCCAGAGTTCCTTTGCACTGTTGAATGGACCTACCCGGTTTAGCTCTTCTTTGGTTAGACCGCATTGAAGTGTTTGAGTTGCTTTGGCGTCAGCTTTAATTTTTCTTTTGAGGGTGGTATCCCATTCAGTGTGGGATTATTGTACACCGTCAGCATTCTTCGGAATTTCCAGTCCGGACTGGATTATTATCCACATGTCCACCTGAGTTTTCAGGTGGACTTCCATCCTACTCTTCCAGTAGGAGAAGTCCTCCCCACTGAAGAGCGGTGGTCTGGCGGTGCTGAAGCCTTCTTGCATGACCATTTAGGATTTATCTGAAAAGAGAGAGAAACGAAAAAAATGTCCCAAGACTTGGTCTTGGATTAGCAGTGCGGGAAAAAAAATAAAATACTTATCAAGTGGTGTTCCACCAACATCGATTTACGATAAAATTTTGATAAAAGACATAAAAATAATTCGAAGAAAATCCGAAAAAAAATTCTCAAATTGGTGGTTGCACCAAATTTGAGCTTCCCCACTCTGATTCCACTTGTTGGATCGATAGAATACGATAGAGGGGGGTGAATATCGTAAAACCGTTTTTGGATCAAATTAAAAGAAATTACGCAGCGGAAATTGAAAACACAAACTCAACGCGAACACAAGGATTTACTTGGTTCGGAGTCGCGGTCGGCTCCTACTCCAAGGCCCACGGTCGTTGACCGTTTACTGCGGGCAATTCTATATGTGCGGCTTCCCCACTTGGTTCGGAGTCGCGGTCGGCTCCTAATATATTTTAAGACTTTGATTTCTCTAAATCAAATCTTATTAAATTAAGAGACAAATCCCTTAATTCAACCACATATTATTTTCATGAAAATCTCATTTAAGAAACTCTATAGGAAACCATTTTCCTAATTAATTTTGGAGACAACAATATGTAAGAGCATCACCTCTTAAATATATTTTATTCATGGATTTAATTAATTACAACAAATCGTTTTCTAAGGGTGACTCCCCGAGGCTCAGATACCCAAAGAAAAGTAATTCGTTGTAAATCCAATTTGGACGGCTCCCCGAGGCTCAATCCAAATCAAACATGACAATTTCATTTAAAATTGGTAAATTAAATTACAACAACTAACTTTAAATTGGACGGCTCCCCGAGACTCAATCCAAAATAAAGAATTTTGTTGTCAATTTAAAAACTAATTCAAATTTAATTGTCAATTAACTGTCCATAAATTTGTCTAGACTTTCTTGAAAGAAAGTGCCCAAAATTGCGAGATTTCATAAATACGTTTTCAGAATAATTGTAAGTTTCTGGTACAAAAAAAACTTACGTATTTCCAAAATTGAAAAATTTCTAAAATAGAAAATTTTCCAAAATTGGAAAGTTTCCAAAGATGGGAAGTTTTCACAATTATTATAAAATTTCAGAAATTAGAAAATTTCAAACGTTTGAGAAATTTCATGAGGATTTCCAAACTTAGAAATTCCTAAATCTAAAATTTATTATAATTTGAAAGTTTCCATAATTGAAAATTTTTTCCAAAATTGAGATCATGACAAGTTTTTCACAAAACAATTATATGATTATGTCGAACACTAACCGGCTCTGATACCACTGTTGGGACCGGGTGCATGTTGACAAGGATACGGGTTCGTAAAATTCTAAATTTTTACGTGCAGCGGAAGAATTAGCATAAAATAATTTCTCAAATTATTCTAACCACGTATCTAGCATGCAACCTTATGGTGTGTGGACATGATCATAAAATAAAACTTTGCGGAAAAGTAAACTAATTTACTAAGTACCTCGCGTAACTCGAAGTAAGGGACGAGATCCAACCGTAGCGTCCCTTGGAAGCTTCGCCTCTATTCGCGTCCACGCCGAGTTCTCTTCAGGATGACTTCGCAAAGTCACGTGTTTTGTGCCGACGAGAACTACTAGATTCTCTAAAGGCACAACTAGAACAACAAGAGAAAAGATAGGAAACTAACCACCAAGAGACGGAATCTAAATTCCGAGAAGGAAGGAGATGTGATCCGCTTCTTTTTCTCCGAGGTCGTCTTGGTGGATGAAGCTCACGCCCACCTTGGGAGTTGTGCCGGCCCTAGGGGAGGAGAGAGAGCCAACCCTAGAGAGAGAGGGGCGACGTCCCTAGAGAGAGAGAGGCGTGTAGAGAGAGAGAGAGAGCAATTAATCTCTTGATTAATTGATTGGGAATTCAAGGCTTGCCTTTGGTTCCTTATATAGTTGCTTCTCCCTTGCCAAGTCTTTCTCTTAACGGAATTAACGGAATTAATTTTCATAAGAAATTTATCTTATAATCTTTCTTATGAATAATTCCGTTATGCCTAGTTTTATTATAACTAACTTTATAATAAAACAAATACTTCTCTCCTTTAATTATGGAATAAATTTTATAAGAAATTTATAAACTTTCTTATTATGAAAAAATCAATTCATAATTGATTTTATAAAATTAAAATAAATCATTCCATGGATCATTTTAATTTCCATAAAAAGAATAAATTTCTATAAATTTATTTATATAAATTTCTTTATACAAATTTATTTATCCATAATTTATAAAACAAATCGCGCTAGATTTATTTTATTAATTAAACCAAATAAATTGGTTTATCCCCTTTGTAGTGGCCGGCCAAACCAAGAGGGTGGACACCCTCTTTGGCCGGCCAATTCAAACCGAACCGATCGCGAATTAAACTCATTTAATTCGCCCAATAAGCCTTCAAAAGACTTAGCCATTTTTAGCTTCCATTGCGCCTCTGATAAATTCAGATTCGACTTATTTCTCTTGATCGGAAAATCTAATTTTCAACTCGTTTTAAATCCCTCGGATTACTCGTAGTGTGTGTGACTAAATAGGCTTTCGATTTATGTTGGCCGTCTATAATTAACTAATTATAGAACGATCATGAGTGGCACCTAGTAGTACATCATGACCCCCAATTAATCGAAAGATCAACGGTTGACCTCAGAAAGAATTCCAAAACCCTTCAGCAGCTCTAATGAATCGTGCCCCATTCCCTTCACCATCTTATACCCACTTGGTTCAGGACACGGTCTATTTGTGTCAGTACCCACTAGGCTGACTACGTCACACCTAGCCCAAGTAATGTCTTTCTCGTCCTTTGGATTTCTAATTACTCTCATGTATTTTAGAGACTCGCACTCTAAACATGATATGCTCTGGCCAGAGGCTTTGAGTAACAATCCGACGATAGGCCTGGGTATACATCTCCTCGCAAGGAGTGGTGAATCCTTTGTAGGCTGTTCAAACATCTTCGGGCACTTCGGCTTATACCCAATCATCCTGGGTCCACATCTCCTTGGAGATGCTTGCTTAAGATGTTAAAGTATAAGTCTTCATGACCAAGATGACTTGAACACCGCAAGTCAAAGGAACATCACACTTAAACCGCAGTAAGAACTTCATTGACATATCTATATAGATAATCATATGAAGTCTTACAGCTAGTCACTCCAATGAACTAGTTCCCTTAACTAGCATCCATGTTTATCTCCGGACATCCCAATGTCACCAGCCAGTGAGAATCAGCTGATTAGAGAATAACCCATGCTAGTCTCAACAGAATTGATAGTGTCCGTATTTATCAATTCATCGACTAGGGATATTTTCAATACTTCACATTTGCACATTTAGAGATAATCACTAGTTGTGATCCCATCACAAATTCTCTTATGCTATGAGTTGTATTGCGGACATTCAGTAGATGAGTTTAAGATCCCAATCAAATACAAACATGTATACTCAAATAGTGAATTATCATTTATTAAAATAAATGTTTACAATCATAAGGCGATTGCCTTAGGACACTTCTCTCATATCGCTAACAAACTCCCACTTGGCCTAATGCCAATCGCTACGGTATCCAATACCACAAGCTCTAACATGACCCTCAAACTTGCTCTGAGGCAAGGCCTTTGTTAAAGGATCCGCTAAATTCCTTTCAGTGGGAATTTTCTCAATTTGTATATCATTCCTACTTATAATCTCTCTGATCAGATGATAGCGGCGAAGCACGTGTTTGGATCGCTGATGAGACCTTGGTTCCTTTGCTTGTGCAATAGCTCCATTGTTGTCACAGTAAACCGGCACTGCATCATCAATGGTTGGAACCACGCCAAGTTCGGAGACAAACTTTTTGATCCAGACTGCTTCCTTTGCTGCTTCCGAAGCTGCGATATATTCTGCTTCCGTGGTGGAATCCGCTACAGTGTCTTGTTTGGAACTTTTCCAACTTACTGCGCCTCCATTCAAAGTAAATACGTATCCAGACTGCGATTTGGAGTCATCCTTATCTGTCTGGAAACTGGCATCTGTATACCCACATATTGTTGGTGTAGGAAGCACCATATCGAACCTGGTTTTGATATTGGCAAAGGATTCAAAGTTAAGTTTATTTGTGATCTAACGTTGTTCACTGAGTGTGCAGAAAAAGCCCTAGCGAAGGACTGCTAGGCACCTGGCGAAGGACTGCCAGTATCCAAGCCCTAACGAAGGACTGCTAGGCAACTGGCGAAGGACTGCCAGTATCCAAGCCCTAGCGAAGGACTGCTAGGCAACTGGCGAAGGACTGCCAGTATCAAGCCCTAGCAAAGGACGGCTAGGCACTGGCGAAGGACTGCCAGCATCAAGCCCTAGCGATGGACTGCTAGGCACTGGCGAAGGACTGCCAGCTTACAAGACCTGACAAAGGACCGTCAGGCAAAAGTCCAACCAAAGGAGCAGTTGGCATCAGGTAAATTCTCCCGAGAGGAGTAGGTGAGGACGCGTTCCCCGTCGAGGGAACAGTAGGCGTCGGTTCGACCTAGGGCTCCATTTTGGAGACCAAAGTCAGAACCAAGACAGCTAAGGCTGTATAAATCTAATTAATTGTTATGTTATTTTGTTTTGGACTAACCCTGGATGCAGGACCGAAGGAACGTGTGTCTGCAGCTCAGAAAGCCTCAAAGGAGAGAGGCAGTTGCTGAGTAGGGCGCCCGGAGCGTCCCGGGCGCCCCCAAGGGTCATACAAAACAAGTAACAAGAAGACTGGTTCGAATACACACTGGGCCGGGCGCCCCCTGCGCTGCGGGCGCCCCCAGGCGCGTACCTCGAACCAGAAGCCCTCGAAGCCAAGCAGATAACCTTTGACCCGGTCAATGCGGGCGCCCCGAGCGCTGCGGGCGCCCCGGTCAAAGCGGATCTCGAAGATAAGCCGCGACCGAGACTTTGGCGGATCGAAAGCCATGTGGGGGGCGCCCCCGACGTCCCGGGCGTCCCCTAGCCCTATATAAAGGGCCCTCGGCCCCAGTCTTCAAACATCACTTCTTCCAACACCTCAAAGCTCTTCTACTCTCGTGCTGCGCCTCGGAATTCTTCCAACTCGAGCCGACGACGTCCTGCTGCTCCGAAATAGTCAATCTACTCCGGACGTCGGTAAAAGAGCTTATTAAAAAGTTTACTGTACTTAATTTGTAATCCTGTGTAAACTATTTTGCGCCTAATATAGAATTGCCCAAAGTAAACGGTCAACGACCGCGGGCCTTGGAGTAGGAGTCGACACAGGCTCCGAACCAAGTAAAAATCGCTGTGTCTTTGCGCTGTGTATGTTCTTTTTATTTCAGCTATGCACTTACTCTCAGTTTTCTGAAAAATTAACGACTTCCGATATTCACCCCCCCCCCTCTATCGGTTTTCACGATCCAACACGTATTACCATATCTCCTTCTCCATATATTAGGAACACATCCTTAGTTCTTCTTAAGTACTTAAGGATTGTCTTAACAGCCGCCCAATGATCCATTCCTGGATCCGACTGGTATCTGCTTGTGACGCTCAAAGCATACGATACATCGGGCCTTGTACATAACATAGCATACATGATAGATCCTATCGCGGATGCATAAGGAATCTTATTCATGCAAATCCTCTCGTCTTCTATGCGCGGACACATAGACTTTGAAAGGTTGATCCCATGCCTGATGGGAAGGTAACCTTTCTTGGATTCCGACATGCTAAACCTTTTTAGCACTCGGTCTATATATGTAGACTGCGAAAGACCAAGCAACCGTTTTGATCTATCTCTATAGATTCTAATCCCAAGGATATAGGTTGCTTCTCCCAGGTCTTTCATGGAGAAAGTTTTGGACAACCAAATTTTAACTGTTGTAAGACTGATATATCGTTTCCTATAAGTAAGATGTCATCGACATATAATACTAGGAATACGACTGCACTCCCACTAACCTTCTTGTACACACAAGGTTCGTCTGGATTTTGTGAGAAATCAAACTTTTGATTGTCTCATCAAAACGGTTGTTCCAGCTCCTAGATGCTTGCTTCAGTCCATATATGGATCGTCGAAGCTTGCATACTTTGGTTTTATCAACCGATGTGAAACCTTCAGGTTGTATCATGTATACATCCTCAAGCAGGTTTCCGTTAAGGAAAGCTGTTTTCACATCCATTTGCCATATCTCATAATCATAATGAGCTGCTATGGCTAGGAGCATCCGAATGGATTTAAGCATAGCTACTGGCGAATAGGTTTCGTCATAATCAATTCCTTGTTTCTGACGATATCCTTTTGCCACTAATCTAGCCTTAAAGGTAACAACATTACCTTCCATGTCGGTTTTCTTCTTGAAAACCCACTTGCACCCTATGGGCTTAATCCCTTCAGGTGGGTTAACCAAGTCCCATACTTGGTTTTCGTACATGGAATCCATTTCCGACTTCATGGCCTCAAGCCATTTGTCCCTTTCTGAACTTTTCAGAACATCTTCATAACTGATAGGTTCGTCATCGCTTATGAGTAACACGTCGTTCGATTCACTTACGAGAAATCCGTATCTCTCTGGAATATTGCGTGTCCTATCAGATCTACGAAGAGGTGGTGTAGTTTTAGGTTCAACTGATAGCTCATCATTATGAGGTATTGGTTGTGGGTCTAGACTAGGTGTCTCTGTAATGTCTATTGGAGTTTCTTGAACTTCATCAAGTTCAATGCCACTCCCACTGTTTTCTTGTAAAAGAAATTCTTTTTCCAGAAATACAGCATGCCTTGAAACAAACACCTTTTGTTCCAAGGGATGATAGAATTGGTAACCCTTCGTTTCCTTAGGGTATCCAATAAATAGACATTTATCAGACTTAGCATCCAATTTGTCTGATACAATCCGCTTCACATAAGCAGGACAACCCCATATCTTAAGGTGAGTTAAGTGGGGTTTCTTACTATTCCATGTCTCATATGGAGTAGTAGAGACTACCTTGGTCGGGACTCTGTTTAGCAAGTAAACAGCTGTCTTAAGTGCATAGCCCCAAAAGGATTTTGGAAGAGTTGCATGATTCATCATCGACCTAACCATGTCCATCAAGGTTCGGTTGCGCCTCTCAGATACACCATTATGCTGTGGTGTATACGGCGGAGTCCATTGGGAAATATCCCATTGTCCCTAAGATAATCTTGAAACTCTTGACTTAAGTATTCACCACCCCGATCGGATCGAAGTATTTAATACTTTTGCCAAGCTGTTTCTCTACTTCATTTCTGAACTCTTTGAATTTCTCAAAGGCTTCAGATTTGTGTTTCATCAAGAACACGTACCCGAATCGTGAGTGATCATCGATAAAGGTGATGAAGTAGCTATAGCCTCCTTGTGCAAGAGTTGACATTGGTCCACATACATCAGTATGTATTAGACCAGGCAATTCTCCCACTGGATTACCTTTTCCGGAAAAGGGTAATTTGGTCATCTTGCCTTTTAAGCATGATTCGCATGTATCAAATGAACCGGGTTCAAATGATTCCAAAATTCCACATCGGTGTAATTCGGTCATGCGTTTCTTACTTACATGGCCAAGACGACAATGCCAAGTGTAGGAGTCTATTCGATTATCTATTCGAGCACGTTTGTGGCTAACTTCGATATTGAAAACGTCACTGGATAAATCTAACGTGTAGATACCATTGCACAAAGTTCCATTCCCATAAAGAACGCCATTTAAAGTTATGTAACAACAATTGTTACTAAAAGTTAAATGATAACCCTTTTCATTCAAATATGAAATAGATACAATGTTCTTTATTAACGAAGGAACAAAATAACAATTATCCAATTCTAAGACACGTCCAGTCGGGAGCTTTAGCAAATATGTTCTGATGGCAACAGCAGCAATCTTTGCTCCATTTCCAACTCGCAAATCCGCTTCTCCCCTGACGAGTCTTCTTCTATTCCTTAGCCCCTGTATGTCATTACATATATGTGAGCTACACTCAGTATCAAGTACCCAGGTATTTAAGGAAATAGAGTGACATTCAATAACGAAGATACCTGAAGAAGATGGGGCATCGGATGCCTTATTCTTCATGGACTCAAGATAAATCTTGCAATTTTTTCGCCAGTGACCCTCCTTGCCACAATGATGGCAAGTTCCTTTCGGTTTCTTTTCAGTCTTTTTGGCCTTTTTCTTCTTTCCTTTATTCTGTTCTTTGGCCTTCCTCTTAGAACCTTTCTTTGAGGAACCAACTAACAGTACCGCCTTTTGATCCGGCTTTACAAAAGGCTCCACAGTCTTCAGCAGGTTGAGCAACTCGGGAATGGTGGTCTCTAGTTTGTTCATCCGATAGTTCATCACAAATTGTGAATAACTTTTGGGCAAACAACTCAGAATTAAGTCAATACTTAGTTCATGATCCATTGCAAAACCGAGTGTGTTCAGTCGCTCAATGTACCCCAACATCTTTAGCACAAACTGCGAGGCAGAAGTGCCTTCCTGCATCTTAGTGGTGAAGAGGAGTCTGGAGACTTCGAACCTTTCGGATCTCGCCTTCTCTTCAAACAACTCATGAAGATGGAAGATGATGGTATAAGCATCCATATGCTCATGCTGCTTTTGTAGCTCAGGTATCATAGAGGCTAGCATGATGCAACTCGCAAGTTCAGAATCGGTCACATGTTTCTGATAGGCCACTAGCTGGTCTGGAGTTGCACCTTCAGGAGGTTGGTTAGGAAGTTGATCTTCAAGGACATAAGCAAGCTTCTCTGACTTGAGGACTATCCTCAGGTTTCGAAGCCAGTCCATGAAGTTTGGCCCAGTCAGTTTATTGGTGTCCAAAATGGAACGCAAATTCAGAGAAGACATGATCGAGTGATTATCCTAGAAACACAAATTGAGCTTATGTGAGAAGAATGATAAAGAATGTATCAATATACATTAATTAAAAATCCTATTTATTTATCAAATTGAATAACTCTTTTTATCAATTCGGGAGATTGTAGGAGCATCTCCAAATAGGTTGATATCCAACCATAGATAAGAACAACCATGGCTGTGGCCATCAAGTTTTTCATAGCTATAAAGGTAGGTAATTATACAGATTACACATCACATATATGTAACTATCACTTTATGCTATCAACTAATTGAATGTTTGCATAAATCATTGGGTTGTTAACTCATTAACAAGTATGCAACTTTATACATAGCACCCAACTGCACCTCTCTTTGCATCGACCTTGGCTGTGGCACAACAAATTGATGCTCCAAGCTTAAGGCTGACCCATTAATCAAGAAATAGTTTTAATATGGTTAGAGCTCATTCAACCGTTTAGTCAGGCTTGGATGTGTCCAACAACCAAAACTAAGGATTGACCTCTGACTCCAACTATATTATCCATAAACTAATTCCATGGTTTGAACATGTTGAGGTTCAAGCTGGGCATGGATGTGTCCATCAACCCAAACGAGAAATAAAACTCCGATTCTAACCATATTAATGGAAGGTGTTGGCCTTAATATTTTGTAAGGGGTTTTGGGTCTCATCCTTTCCTTTCTAAGCACATTCATGACATAGAATTATGTCATGACTAACGATTTCCTTAATAAAGTACGTATGTGACTTAATTTATCAAGTCTCATTATTTGAATTAGAAACCGGATTTCCTAATTCTAATTTCATACTTTATTTAAGGAATTGTTTTGGGAAACAATTTCCTAAATTGTCATAATCAATTTCGGAAATAATATGTTTTAAGACTTTGATTTCTCTAAATCAAATCTTATTAAATTAAGAGACAAATCCCTTAATTCAACCACATATTATTTTCACGAAAATCTCATTTAAGAAACTCTATAGGAAATCATTTTCCTAATTAATTTTGGAGACAACAAATGTAAGAGCATCACCTCTTAAACATATTTTATTCATGAATTTAATTAATTACAACAAATCGTTTTCTAAGGGTGGCTCCCCGAGGCTCAGATACCCAAAGAAAAGTAATTCGTTGTAAATCCAATTTGGACGGCTCCCCGAGGCTCAATCCAAATCAAACATGACAATTTCATTTAAAATTGGTAAATTAAATTACAACAACTAACATTATATTGGACGGCTCTCCGAGGCTCAATCCAAAATAAAGAATTTTGTTGTCAATTTAAAAACCAATTCAAATTTAATTGTCAATTAACTATCCATAAATTTGTCTAGACTTTCTTGAAAGAAAGTGCCCAAAATTGCGAGATTTCATAAATACGTTTTCAGAATAATTGTAAGTTTCTGGTACAAAGAAAACTTACGTATTTCCAAAATTGGAAAATTTCTAAAATAGAAAATTTTCCAAAATTGGAAAGTTTCCAAAGATGGGAAGTTTTCACAATTATTATAAAATTTCAGAAATTAGAAAATTTCAAACGTTTGAGAAATTTCATGAGGATTTCCAAACTTAGAAATTCCTAAATCTAAAATTTATTATAATTTGAAAGTTTCCATAATTGAAATTTTTTTCCAAAATTGAGATCATAACAAAGTTTTTCGCAAAATAATTATATGATTATGTCGAACACTAACCGACTCTGATACCACTGTTGGCACCGGGTGCATGTTGACAAGGATACGGGTTCGTAAAATTCTAAATTTTTACGTGCAGCGGAAGAATTAGCATAAAATAATTTCTCAAATTATTCTAACCACGTATCTAGCATGCAACCTTATGGTGTGTGGACATGATCATAAAATAAAACTTTACGGAAAAGTAAACTAATTTACTAAGTACCTCGCGTAACTCGAAGTAAAGGACGAGATCCAACTGTAGCGTCCCTTGGAAGCTTCGCCTCTATTCGCGTCCACGCCGAGTTCTCTTCAGGATGACTTCGCAAAGTCACGAGTTTTGTGCCGACAAGAACTACTAGATTCTCTAAAGGCACAACTAGAACAACAAGAGAAAAGATAGGAAACTAACCACCAAGAGACGGAATCTAAATTCTGAGAAGGAAGGAGATGTGATCCGCATCTTTTTCTCCGAGGTTGTCTTGGTGGATGAAGCTCACGCCCACCTTGGGAGTTGCGCCGGCCCTAGGGGAGGAGAGAGAGCCGGCCCTAGAGAAAGAGGGGTGCCGGCCCTAGAGAGAGAGAGGCGTGTAGAGAGAGAGAGAGAGAGCAATTAATCTCTTGATTAATTGATTGGGAATTCAAGGCTTGCCTTTGATTCCTTATATAGTTGCTTCTCCCTTGCCAAGTCTTTCTCTTAACGGAATTAACGGAATTAATTTTCATAAGAAATTTATCTTATAATCTTTCTTATGAATAATTCCGTTATGCCTAGTTTTATTATAACTAACTTTATAATAAAACAAATACTTCTCTCCTTTAATTATGAAATAAATTTTATAAGAAATTTATAAACTTTCTTATTATGAATAAGTCAAAGGAACATCGCACTTAAACCGCAGTAAGAACTTCATTGACATATCTATATAGATAACCATATGAAGTCTTACAGCTAGTCACTCCAATGAACTAGTTCCCTTAACTAGCATCCATGTTTATCTCCGGACATCCCAATGTCACCAGCCAGTGAGAATCAGCTGATTAGAGAATAACCCATGCTAGTCTCAACAGAATTGATAGTGTCCGTATTTATCAATTCATCGAATAGAGATATTTTCAATACTTCACATTTGCACATTTAGAGATAATCACTAGTTGTGATCCCATCACAAATTCTCTTATGCTGTGAGTTGTATTGCGGACATTCAGTAGATGAGTTTAAGATCCCAATCAAATACAAACATGTATACTCAAATAGTGAATTATCATTTATTAAAATAAATGTTTACAATCATAAGGCGATTGCCTTAGGACACTTCTCTCATATCACTAACAGGACCCAGGGCGCCCGAGGCATCCGGGGCACCCGGGAGTACGGGGGCACCTGGGAGCAAGGGGCTGCCCGACCCAATGTGCTTCCGAAGCGTTTTCTTGCTTAACTCTTGTTTGGCTTTGACTAAGTGCGCCCGGGACCTCCCGGGCGCCCAACCCTGCTGCTGCCCCTCTCCTTTGGGGCATTCTGAGCTGTAGAAACTCGTTCCTTCGGTCCTGCATCCAGGGTTAGTACCAAACAAAACAAAGCAAGCGTGTTAATGAATTTTACACCCGTAGCTGTCTTGGTTCTGACTTTGGGTCTCCTAAATGGAGCCCTAGGTCGAGCCGACGCCTACTGTTCCCTTGACGAGGAACGCGTCCTCACCTACTCCTCTCAGAAGAGTTTACCTTTTGCCAACCGGCTCCCCCGATTGAACTTTTGCCCGATGCACCTGACCAGGTCTTCGTGCCCACCTTCCGAGCAGGTCTTCGGTTCCCAGCTCCTTGCCAGGACTTCGTGCCCAACTCCTTGCTAGGGCTTCGTGCCCAGTCCTCGACCAGGACTTCGGTGGCCCAGCTCCTTGCCAGGGCTTCGTGCCCAGTCCTCGACCAGGACTTCATGCCTAGTGTACCTAGGGCTTCTTTTCCTGTATACTTAGTGAACATGTTAGATCAACAAAATATCTTAACTTTTGAATCCTTTGCCATTATCAAAACCCAGGTTTGACTTAGGTGCTGCCTGCACCAACAGACAATTCTTTTTCTTCTTGGTCTTCTTGGACCATTGAACTTACTTCTTTGGGCTCTTCCACTATTTGAGCTTGTGTAGGGTTCTCATGACATTCTTCTAGTTGATGCAGTCTGGTCTTAATTGTTGTTTTGGTGTTGACAACGATTTTAGTTTAGGTTGATGATGATGATGATTAGATTAAGTCCTGATCGGGGATTAGGCATGTTTTAGAGGATTCTAGCCTGGAGGGCTAGGTATTGGAAAATCCTAACCTGGAGGGTTAGGTGTGGAAAATCCTAGCTTGGAGGGCTAGGTGTTGGAAAAGTCCTAATTCGGAAAGGTTGGGTGAAAAGTCCTAGCTTGGAGGGCTAGGTGAAAAGTCCTAACTTGGAGGGTTAGGTGCAAATTCCCATCCTGGAGAATTAGGTGAAAAAGTCCTAGCTTGGAGGGTCAGGTGCCTAGCTTGGAGGGCTAGATTTGATGAAGTTCTAACTCGGAAGGGTTGGGTGAAAAGTCCTAGCTTGGAGGGCTAGGTGAAAAGTCCTAGCTTGGAGGGCTAGGTGAAAAGTCCTAACTTGGAGGGTTAGGTGCAAATTCCCAACTTGGAGGGTTAGATGGAAAATCCTTAGCTTGGAGGGCTAAGGTGGATGGAAACTTAGCTTGGAGGGCTGAGATTGAGTCTCTGGATCGGTCTGGTGACCGATCAGGGATTTTGGCACGCTGCTCCTTCGTGGATCGGTCTGGTGACCGATCCAGCGATGACTGATCGGTCGGGTGACCGATCAGGGAGCACACCGTGAGGTTGGGAACCTACTGTGTTGCTCCTGATCGATCTGGTGACCGATCAGGGAGTATGCGTTTCACCCATTGACTGGCTCCTGATCGGTCTGGTGACCGATCAGGGAGCAAGCAGTGAGGTTGAGTTCACTTGCTGAACAGCTCCTGATCGGTCTGCTGACCGATCAGGATCACTGTGCAGATCGTTCTGTTGAACGATCCAGCTTCGTGGGCTCCTCACTAAGATCGATCAGGACGTAGCCTGATCGGTCTGGGGATGACCTGATCGGACAGCTGACCGATCAGGAAGATCCCTGGTCGGTCAGTTGACCGATCAGAAGGTCTAGCCTGCAAAACTCAGAAATCGCCCAATATAAGGGTGGATCGGTCAGGTGAACGATCCACGACCTGGGATCAGTCTGGTGATCAGTCCAGGAGAATCTCAAAGAAATCACGATTTCTAATCGAGCGTTGGGGATCGATCAGGACGAAGCCTAATCGATCCGGGACCTGCCTGATCGGTCTGGTGACCGATCAGGAGGCTCTCTGATCGGTCAGGTGACCGATCACTTTAATTCAAACTGCACTGACAGACGCTCTGATCGCGTCTGAACACAACCGATTCGCTGCCACTTTCCTCTGATATTTGATATGCTGTTTGATTTGCTGCTCTAATACTCTGATTGAGTTTCAGGTGACAGGGGAGGATTCAAACACTCAAGGAGAAGTCAAAGAGAGCTTTCCTTGGAGCAGGTTTGTCCCTTTCTCATCTCAGGTTGCAACGGCGAGCTGCAGACTGGAGCTGAGACTGGAGCTTGACTGAGGGGAGCTCAGTGAGTCCAGAGATAGCTCAGTAGAGGCTGGCGTTGGCAGATGAGTAGCTGGGAGCTACAGAGATGTTGTCACTTGTCGCTATGTGGAGAACCAAAAGGGCGGTGGATGGCTTCGTGGAAAAAAGAGACTTGGAAACTACTGTTCTTACCGTGCCTTGAGTTCTCCACAACTTGCTTACTGTATTCTTGCGATCTTCATCACCTTTGAGCAAGCTATTGAGAAGCAACCATCGTTTACTTGAGCGCTTGAAGGAGAAAACAAGAGGCTTGGAGTCCGACAGTGGGAAGACACGGAGAAGGGTTCTACGTGAGATCGCCACTGGGTGGAGCTCAGGGAAGCTTGCTGTGTTTTTGTCCTTGCTAAGTGTTTGAGTAAGATCCTTCTTATTGTTTCATTGTGCTCATTCTATATTATTGTTTGAAACAAACTGTGGGGAGGTTTCTCCACCGAGAAGGAGGTTGTTTCATATTCGGTTATCACCGGGGCTTGATCTGCCGACGATCAAGGGATCGTCCACCTTAAGGTCACGCCAATGAGTAGGGGCAAGTTATCCCCGAACCTTGTAAACCCTCCTTGTTAGCGATCTTGCTAGTTGTTTTTGTTTCTCTTTCGTTACATTTTCTGCATAATCTGTTTTCTACTCTTTCCGCTGTGCTACTGATGGTTTAAGTGCAGAAATATTGCTAAGCTCTTCCAAGAAAAGTGGTTGGCTATATTCACCCCCCCCCCTCTCTAGCCATCTCGTTTCCAACACTTCCAACTTGTTCCACAACTCATATGCATTTTTATACTCACCTACACCACTCAAAACCTGGTTAGGTAAAATATTAACTAATATATCAATTACCTTCTCATTTGTCCTAGAGTGTGCTTGTTGCTCCTTAGTCTAATATCTAGATCGGAGCTTTTTCCCATGCTTGTCTCTTGGAATCTCGAATGGTTCTTCTAGCACCACCATGCACTCCCAATCCATTCCAAGCCAAGTCTTCATTCTTGTCCTCCAATAGTCAAAATCTTCATGATCATAGGAGGGTGGAGTGTTGATATCATCCCCTAACTTGTCTTCTATCATTCTTTCCTCTAGCTTGTGCTCCTTTTGGCGGTTATTGCAACAAGAGTGGACCTTCGCGCTGATACCACTTGTTAGATCGTGTTCGTCAAGCTAGAGGAGGGGGGGTGAATAGCTTCTTTTGATTTTCTTCCTACAATCGTTAGTGCGCAAGAAAAATATATTAAATAAGAACAAAACTAATGACAAGGAACACACCTATTTACGTGGTTCAGAGATAAAAACTCCTACTCCATCACTGCCCGTAAGGTAGGCGATCCCTAATTCGTCGGTGGATGATTCCCCGGAGCACCTCCGGTTAGATCTCGTAGCTCCTTGTGGGTAGAGAAACCTCTCCACAGCTTCTGGACACTATCTGAGCAAAGAAGGCTACTAACCAGCTCTATGCAAGCAGGTTTCGCCCAGAAAAAGGAGCCTGAAACGAGGTCCTTTAAATAGGGCTCGAGGATGAAAGTGACTGTTACCAGCCGACTGCCCCTGGGGCAGTCGGCTGGCCTCCCTGGAATTCGAAATCAAGCCTGGCCTTTTGAATTCTGGCCACACTAGTCGACTGCCCCTGAGGCAGTCGACTGGTTCTTCCCTAAGCCTAGAGTTACCCTTCCCGAGTACATTTCTCTCCGCATTCGAACCCTCCCGGTTTAGTTCCCGAGTACAAACACTCACACTCGGACCCTCACGACCTGGTTGACTCTTTAATCAGCAGTCTCGATTTGTTACCTTCACATCCTCTTCATCTTCGGCTCACGTCCCTCAGATGCGCACGCAAGCCCTTGGCTTGCCTCCGTGTCATCTTTCATGCATGCCTCAAAGTCCGTGTCCCTCGGCTCATCGTCTCTGCTCCAACAACCTCGATCCATCGCCTTCAAGCCTTCTTCGACTTTGACCCTCGTCCCTCGGATACGCACACGAGCCTGCAGCTTAACTCCATGCCATCCTTCACGCACGCCTCGAAGTTCGCTTCCCTCAGCTTCATTGTTCCTGCTTTGTCCATGATCCCTTGGATGCGCACGCAAGCCAACAACTTGTCTCCATGCCACCCTTCACCTGAAGACATCCAATCAAGTATATCTGTACCTGCAAACCTGCACACTCACATACACATATTAGTCCAACAATAAATCCTCTTAATCATATTGACACACACATCAAAACCTCCATGCCACCTTTCACCGGAAGATATCCAATCAAGTCTATGTGTACCTGCAAACCTGCACACTCACATACACATATTAGTCTAACAATAAATCCTCTTAATCATATTGATATACACATCAAAACCCATGATCCTCCAGATCATACTTGGGTCGATTGCCCTAACAATTTGAAGTTTTAATTTTAAATATTTTAAAATATAATTTCAAATTAAAATTTTAAATGATCATTTTTAAAATTGATAAATTATTTTCTAATCTTTTAATTTAGATTAGGTTTTGAATTTTTCTTTTTATGGTTTCTAATTATAGATTTATTTTTTTTAATTTATGTTTTAATATTAATTTGTAATTTTATTTACTAAATTTTTAAATTTTGAAGGATAAGAAATTGAAAATACTAATAAATTTAAAATTCTTTTCGATGTGAAAAAAAATATATTAATATATTTTAATTTTAGATTTTAAGAAATCAATTAGGAGTTGATTATTAAAAAAATAGATTCATAATTAAATAGTAAGATATTATTAATATTTAATTACTTAATTTTTATGAGAACCATTATTATTGAAATTTAAATCTAAATCAGAAGTGTTTTTCAAAATACGAAACAATGATATTAAAATTGTTTGGTTAGTTCGTTTCTAGAACCAAATCGATGTCTAAGGTTCCGGTTCCGGTTCCGGTTCCGGTTCCGATTCTTAAAACTAGGCAATCTCAACTTTTTTTTAAATTCAGTTTTTTGATTTCAAATTATTAGTTAATGGTAGTGGGCGTAACGGTGTAACTCAAAACTTTGAAAACGCACGGCCGCCCAAGCACCACGTTTAGATCGCTCTCCTCGCAGAGGTAATTATTGTACCCAACAACTTATTTTATAATTATCTCTATATTCAGATTACAGTAAATAAGTCTAATCGAGCCTAACAACTTATTTTATAATTGAACAATGAGGAGAATAAAAATGAAAGAGCAAAAATCATAATAAATGATGTGATATGATGTGATATGGTGTGAAACTTTATATGCATACGTTCGATTATCGTTTGAACACCACGGCGGCTTTCGATTGCCGCGCCCGAATCAAACTATACCCTGGGGATACGGCGAATCTGTCGGAAATCGTGCATGCAAGGTACCATATCATTCATTATGATTTTCACTCTTCTATTTTTACTCTCCCAATCATTATTCTTTATAATTATCTCTATATTCAGGTTAGGAGTAAACAAATCTAATCGAGCCGAATATGATGAAGAATTTAAGTCTCCAATTCGGCTTCGTATAGATATATTCAAGCTCGAAAAATTTTAAATTTTTTTGCTCGAATTCCTTTCGAATCAGTCTTTATATTCAGATTAGGTGTAAACAAATTTAATGGAGCCGAATACGATGAAAAATTTAAGACACCAGTTGATACAGGAGGAGGAGGAGATCCAAAATAATATTCAGATTTATATATTTAAGATTTTTTTTAATTGATTATATATTTTTATTTAGTTTGTTCTTAAATCTTAAGAAACTAAGTATTGTTGGGTTTTTTTTATTGGTTATATATTTTTGTTTAGTTTGTTCCTAAATCTTAGGAACTAAGTTTTGTTGGTTAAATTTATTTTTAAATTTTAGGGGACTAAGTCTGGTTAGTTTAGAGTTTTTTTAGGGATATGAGTGTTATATAAACTCATGCTTAGATGATGTTAAGAACAAGTTTTTTAGATATTGAATCAATTTGCTTCGTTTAAGCCACGTTACGGCTATATCTCTATTTTTCACTTCTCGCTCTTGTTTTTCTCAATAAGGTTTAAGCTCAGTTTTGACTACTCCTTATCTCGTTATTACTTTATTATTTTTCTCGTAAATCCCTCTGAAACTTCTCGCCCCAGAATAATCTATATTCTGTCCGACGTCAGTTGGTATCAGAGCTCATTAAGATCCAATGGAGGGTCATCGTGGACGTGGTCATGGTCGCAACAGGCAGGTTCCGACTGAGGAAGCCCAGCATCGTGATCGTAGTATCCAAGATATAATGATGATTGAGGATTTACAGAAGCAAGTTGCAGAATTAACCCAGCGTTTGGCAGCGCGGGATCTTGAAGATCGTGAGATCTCTAATGGTATCTCTGAGTCTCCTTTCGAGAACCCGTATCATCGTCGTGCTACATATCGGGAACACCATGGTCGAGAGGAACGATTTGGGGACTTTGGTTTCCGAGTTGATCTTCCTGATTTTTTTGGCACATTACAAGTGGAAGGCTTCGTTGAATGAATCAACGAAGTAGAGAGGATTTTTTAATATAAAGAAGTACCTGATCACATCAAAGTAAAGTTGGTCGTTATCAAGTTAAAGGATCGAGCTTCAGCATGGTGGGAGCAACTTCGACGATCACGGGAGAGACAAGGTAAATCCAAAATCACTGATTGGAAAAAAAATGAAGAAACTATTGAGAACACAATTTCTTTCCTTCGTTTACACCCAAACATTGTATCAACGACTCTATACCTTGAGGCAAGGAGCTAGAACCGTTGACGACTATACAAAGGAATTCTATCAGCTTATTGCTCGGAATGATTTGTCCAAGACCGAGGAGAAGATGGTAGCATGATATTTAGGGGGATTACGTCAACCCTTACAAGACACCCTGAGCCTTCACTCACTCTGAACTATTTCGGAGGCCTATCAGCGAGCCTTGACAGTTGAAAGGCAACTAAATCGAAGACTGACGACTAGGAGCGATCAAAACAATCGAGTTGTTCACCCTTAAGAGTCGCGCCCTTCTCAGCAGCCACCATAAGGTAACCCTAAGACCACTATCAAGTGTTTTCGATGTGGTGAACTGGGGCATCGAGCTTCGGAGTGTAAAAGATCCCCAGATCAAAAAAACAAGACTCTGCTAGTTGAGGAAGACATAAAGGATGAACTCGAACAGATTGATGAGCCGATTTATGATGACTATATTGATGACGAGGTTCTTTATGGTGATGGTCATGAGACTCTCATTGTACGCAAGAGCCTACTGATCCCTAAGGAAGAATCTGAAGATGATTGGTTGAGAACTAACATTTTTCACACGACGTGCACGGTTGCAGACAAAGTTTGCAAGATGATCATTGATAGTGGAAGCTGTGAAAATATTGTATCCGAAGAAGCTGTTTAAAAGCTACAGTTAAAGACAGATCGTCATCCAAAACCCCACAAGTTATCATAGCTAAGTAAAGGAAGTGAGGCAACCATAGATAGGAGGCATCTTTTATCTTTTCTATTGGCAGCAAGAATTATGATCGAACATGGTGTGATGTTCTGTCAATGGATGCATGTCACGTATTGTTGGGACGACCGTGGCAATATGATCGCAGCGTCATTCATGATGGGCGGAAGAACACATACACCCTCAGCATCAAAGGGAGGAACATAGTATTGGCTCCTCGACGAGAAGGAACCCCTTCAAATTTGATAACCAATAATTCTACACTACTTTCTATGTCTAGATTTTTGAATGAGATGAAGCACAGAGATGTAGTCTATGTTTTGCTTCCTTTCAAAAGCAATGTAATAGACCCGGACTCGTATCTACCAGCTGAAGTGCAACAACTCTTATCAGACTTCGCTGAGTTGATGGTCGAAGACCTTCCTCCAGGGCTTCCCCCTATGAGAGATATTCAGCACCAAATTGATCTCGTCCCGGGGTCAAGCTTGCCTAATCGACCGACATACCGTCTTAACCCTAAGGATGTCGAAGAGCTACAACGACAAGTTATGGAGCTATTGAGACAAGGCTATATTCGCGAGAGTATGAACCCCTGTGCAGTCTCTGCCCTACTTGTACCAAAGAAAGGCGGTTCATGACGCATGTGTGTTGATAGACGAACTGAGGGTGTCCGTGCAGATCCATCAAAGATAGAGGCAATCTTAGAGTGGCCACAGCCAAAAACCATTCATGACGTCCGAAGTTTCCATGGATTGACCTCTTTCTATCGTCGGTTCATTCAGAATTTTAGTACCTTAATTGCTCTTATAACTGAGTGCCTCAAGGAGTGCGAATTCAAGTGGAGTGAAGCAGCTATGACTAGTTTTCAGCTGGAGAAACAAAAGATGACCGAATCACCTGTTCTAGCACTTCCAGATTTCGACAAACTGTTCGAAGTAAACTGTGATACATCTAACATTGGCATTGATAGTGTTCAAAGTCAATCAGGACGCCCTATTGCCTTCTTCAGTGAGAAACTATCTGGTGCCAAGAACAATTATTCTACCTATGACCTGGAATTCTATGCTATTGTGCAATCCTTAAAGCATTGGCGCCATTATCTCGTGCAGAAGGAATTTATCTTATTCACAGATCATGAGGCTTTGAAGTACATCAACGGTCAACATAGGTTGAGTAGTCGACACGCTAAGTGGATAAATTACTTGCAGGAGTTCACCTTTACACTGAAGCATCAATCAGGGAGACGCCGAACTCGAGGACGAGTTCTCTTCAACTCCGGGAGACTGATGCAGGAGGGGATCCAAAATAATATTCAGATTTATATATTTAAGGTTTTTTTAATTGGTTATATATTTTTATTTAGTTTGTTCTTAAATCTTAGGAAACCAAGTCTTGTTGGTTTTTTTTTATTGGTTATATATTTTTGTTTAGTTTGTTCCTAAATCTTAGGAACTAAGTTTTGTTGGTTAAATTTATTTCTAAATTTTAGGGGACTAAGTCTGGTTAGTTTAGAGTTTTTTAGGGATATGAGTGCTATATAAACTCATGCTTAGATGATGTTAAGGATAAATTTTTTAGATATTGAATCAATTTGCTTCGCTTAAGCCACGTTACGGCTATATCTCTATTTTTCTCTTCTCGCTCTTATTTTTCTCAATAAGGTTTAAGCTCAGTTTTGGCTACTACTCCTTATCTCGTTATTACTTTCTTATTTTTTTCTCGTAAATCCCTTTGAAACCTCTCACCCCAGAATAATCTATATTCTGTCCGGTGTTACCGATTCGGCTTGGTATAGATACATTCAAGCTCCAAAATTTTAAAATTTTTTGCTCGAATTCGTTTTGAATCAGAGTTTAGGTTCAAGTTTGATTTGACATCTTCGCAAGCTATTTGAACTATTATATAAAAATAAATACTCAAAGGCTCAAAATCTATTCATTTAATATATATTTATATTAATTAATAAAATGAACAGGTTCACCAACTATTCAACAATATGTGTTCGACTAAAAACAAATTCGAATTCGACTTAAATTTAATAGATTCAAATACAAATTAAATAGTTTTTTGAGCCGACTTTAAAAAAAACTCACATGATACTACGTTAATATAATGATAAATTATCTTAAAATCCCTAAATGTATCCTAAACTTTACCGTCAATCTTATATTAGAAAGTCTTTATTCTCATTCTCTATATACAAATATTTATTTACTTTAGCACTCCAATAGATATTAATTTACCTAATTATTCTCATTTTTTATAGGTATAAGAGTTAAAAAAAATATAATTCCTCCTAAATTCATCACATTCAAATTAAAATCTAGTATATTTTTTATTAAATTTAGTATGACTTTTTTTCCATCTGACTAATTGATTGGGAGAGAGTTTTGTTCTCTCGCGATAAACCGTGCTGATCGATTATCGATCGATTCCCAATCGATCAGAATTGCCCCATCGATTAGGCAACTCTAATCGATTGGGAATCAATTGTTAATCGAAGTTAATCGATGAGCTGAGTTTGTAGTGAGGGACACAATTCTCATTTTTTATAGGCATAAAAATTTAAAAGTAGGTACAATTTTTTTCTGAATTAAACATATTTAAATTAGAATCTAGTATATTTTTTAACAAATTGAGTACCACTCCTTTTCAGCCTGACCAATTGATTTGGAATTTATACCAATAGTTAACTTAGGATGAATCGATTCATCTCAAACTATTCAATTGATATGAACTCTCAATTGACTAGTTAGGTAGAAAAAGAGTTCTGCTCAATTTAATAAAGAATATACTATATTTTAGTTAAATTATTATTGAATTTAAGATGAATTGTACCTTATTTTGACTTTTTCATCCAAAAAAAAAAATAATTAGGTAAATTAGCATGCATTCGAGAGTTTAACCAAACAAAAGTTTACATGTAGGAATTGAGAATAAATTTGTTCGGACACATGGATTGAGGAGGAAATTTAATTTGTTATTACAGAGTTTAGGACAATTTCCCCTTTATATAAAGCATGAACACCTTAATATAACATTCAAACTCATCACTCCCAATACGGTATATAATCACTTTCAAAAATGTTTATACACGATGAGGCATGAGTCGATCAACTTATTCAAGTAATCTAAACCATGCTATTTTACATCTTTTAAACTAACAGGCATTTTATCAAACACCTAACATATTTTTTGAATTGTTGAACATTAATTATCATGTCATTTAACATATTTCCTACGCATTAAACATTTAAAAGTGTAATATAACTCATTCACAATAAAAAATTCATTATTGTGCCGTCCTAAAAAGACTGAAACAGTAAAAGATATAAGTATGAGAAGAAATAAAAATTTCAAACATTTCTTCTTTTTGTCATTTCAACAAACATATTAGATGGCTAATTTTTACACTTGTTTTCAATATATTTAGAAACCATTTATATCAAATTTTAAATAATTTAAGACATCAACAAAATGAAACAAAACTACCAAGATATTTATCTTCTTCTTGAAACTCATTCTCAATTAATCTACGTACTCTCGATGCATGTTTCCCAGAAAACAATAAACATGAAAACATATGAAATCAGAAATCCTTTTTCTCAACAAAATTTTGATTTTATCAAATCTAACTATGCAACCTAATATAATACGAAACATCAGCAGATTTTAGGAACAAAAATCGATTAAAATATCATTCCAAGTTTTTTGAAAAACAAATAACTAATCTATTCTAATAAATTGAGAGATTATCTAAAATTGACAAAATAAATTCCTAGTAACAATTGGATGTGATGGTAGGCCGATCGATTGAAATGATGAAATATGAGAGTTATAAATGGTAATGTTAAACCGTTGTGATCCTATTTTTTAAAAGCAAATAACGTGTAATTTTTAGAAAGGTTGTAACTACTTCAATAAGTAATCTTTAAAAACGGTTATAGCAACCACTTCTAAATCATTTCTTGAAGCGGTTTTCGGTAACTAGTTTGATATCTTCAGGTTTTTTTATGCAGCTGTAAAATCGCTTGTAAAATATTGATTTAAAACACTATTTTTTTTTTTGAATGCTATTGTCGGTAAAGCTGTCAAAATAGATAGATTCATGGAGGAATAGGTTGATCATTTGGTAGGCGGACGGATCGACTCGTCATCTTGATGAATTAGAAAAATCCTAATTTAACTCAACTCAAGGCAAATTATGAATTAGACAAGCTAATCCACAAGCCCATAAAAAATAAAAAATTATATAGAAATAAATTAAACTTAGTTAATCTAAATCCAACTAAATGTGTGAATGATTTTTTTTTTCTTATGTATTTTTCTTTTGTAAGCCACTTTTGAATCTCTTTTATGAAATTTGAAAATATTCTAATTATATTGATTATCTGATTTTACATGTGAGTTGATTTTAGATGGTGAAAATTGCCTGAGTATTTGTTATTTTATTTTAATTTTTTATTTTAAATATTCACTCACTCAATAATTCGTATTTGTTAAAGTAGTGGTCAATTTAAATCTTTTCTCACGAATTTTTTAATTCATATACTATTTAATTTATTTCTGATAACTCCTAAATCACAATTTACCTTTTAAATCACAATTTCATAATAATTGATATATAATGTTCTTTCTCAATAGTCAGGTCAACCCAAGCATGTCAACTCAAATGGATCACAGGTCCAGGTGAGTCAGTTCATTCTATTTTTAAATAGATCAATAAAATTTTAATTAAATTCATTTAAATTATTGGACGGAGTGGATTAATCGGATCCCACTTAAATCGACGCTCTAGTGGTCGGTCATGCGTTGCAACATCGTCGTCTCCTCTTTCGAACCCCGCCTCCTTGTTGCTCTTCTCTTCCTACTCTGTAAAAGCAGGTCCAGCAACCATTTCCGTGGCGGAAAATATTATCAACACATGGGGTTTATCGGAAGCAGTGGCGTTCAGGGCCCCAAATCCCTTGCCCACCTCAAATCTATTGAAAAATCTGATGTCGTTCTTAAATGTTAGACTAGATAACAGATAGATTCTTAGAGCATCTCTAATTAATTGGTCGGATGAAAATAGGACACAATACCTTTCAACAATAAATTGGCCAGATAAAAATAGGACACAATAACTTTCCACGAGGCTTGCAAGCACAATCTTGTTGAACTTGTCCAGAGTGTAATAAAGTAAGAGTCAGCGCTCCTCGTGCTCCATTGAGGAATATTTCCACTATGATTTAATTGGACCGTCATGGTATTTTTCTCCCAAATGGCCTACAAAGTTTGAAGCAAATTGAAGTTCCATCCCACCCCAATAACCATCATGTATGCTTGCATCGATACAGTTCGACAATGAAATTTTTATGGGACCGAATCGGTCACCTCAGGTTCAATTTGTCTGCTGTTTGATTCATCATTTTTTTTTCGACACAGTTCGACAATGCCTCCGGGGCTATGGTATAGCGGTAGGGTGACTAGTCGCTATCCCAAGTATTCGTGGTTTGATCCTCAGCTACGGTGTATTTGTAAGAATTTTTTCTCTAAATGGAGCGCGAACTTTGGAACGCTGGACTTCTAGACCGCTCACTGCGAGTACTTCCCAATTTACCCTGACGGCCGATGGGAAACTTCCGTGAGATCGGATCGATCGCCCATGATTTAAGAAACCTCGTTAATCATTCTTTATGATACAGTTCGATGATTGATTATTAGGCTACTACACCTTGGTGTCACTAGCATAATTGATTATCTTCATGGATTATATGTGCAATTACATTAGTTGAACAATTATAGATGGGCGGGCAAAAGTCACAAATCAATCTTTAGAGCTAGCTTTTAAAGATAGTAATCAGATATTATGACAAAAGAAAGAACAAGAATCAATTTACCTCTCTCTGCCTTGGTGATTCGGTCCACTTAATTACTCGTGAGTAGTAATGATTTGAAGAGTGAATTTGGAAGAGTGAAAATTATAGTGAATGACGTATAGTTAATGTGTACATGTTCGATCGTCGATCGGACACCACCGGCGGCCTCTAATTGCCGTCCCGAATCAAACTATACCTTGGGCCGGAGGACGGTGAACTCGTCAGGATCGCCGGCAACGGCGAACCCATCGAAATCGACGGTCAATGATGCGAGATCACAATTGTGGCGATCCCCGACGGGTTCACTGTGTCCTCCAGGGTATAGTTTGGCTCGGAGCCGCAGCCGAAGGCCGCCGGTAGTGTCCGATCGACGATCGGACATCGGACGTGCCGTCGATTGACGGTCAAAGTTTTCACTGAGGCATTCACTTTCACTGTGCGTATCATTACTCATTACTGGTTGGGGTATGGATATGATACGCACAGTGAAAGTGAATGCCTCAGTGAAAACTTTAACCGTCAATCGACGGCACGTCCGACGTCTGATCGTCGATCGGACACTACCGGCGGCCTTCGGCCGCCGCCCCGAACCAAACTATACCCTGGGGGGCACGGTGAACCCGTCGGGGATCGCCACAATTGCGATCTCGCATCAATGACCGTCGATTTCGATGAGTTCACCGTTACCGGCGATCCTGACGAGTTCACCGTCCTCCCAAGATATAGTTTGATTCGGGACGGCAATCAGAGGCCGTCGGTGGTGTCCGATCGACGATCGAACATGTACACATTAACTGCATGTCATTCACTATAATTTTCACTCTCCCAAATTCACTCTTCAAATCATTTCCCAATTAAAATATATAGAAACAAGACCAATTAGTTCAGATAATGTTTCACATAATACGAAGGATAATTAAGTTGTTCGTTTACTCAAAAGCTCAACAATTTGCCAATTAGTAATTGAGCGCATCAAAGACCTGAATTGGTCGCAACACACAGATTCTGCAAACCTTGCAATGGAAATTAAAAAACTTTTTACATGTTCAACAAATTCATATAAAAAAAAAAGTAAGAAATCACAATCAAGACTATTTTCAAGGTTATATCACAGTAAGGAAACACAACAGCAAGTTCTGTGCTAAATACTCGTAACACTGACTCTCATGTTTTGTGTGAAGACATGCAAAGAATCATTAGGCTCTAGAAGCAACTTCTACTTCTCGGTGATAGAAAAGCATCTCCTCCCAAATCATCTCTCTGATCGCGTCTTCCTTGACATCGTCATCAAATCCAAGATCGACGGGGCCATCGGCAGCAGGATCAAGCAGGGGGTCGTAGAGTGAAGCCATATAAGGATGCTGCAGTGCCTTTGTGACATCGATTCTCTTTGACGGATCAAAAACTAACATCTTCTTCAGCAAGTCGATGGCCAAGGGATTGGCATTTTGGTATATGCTAGCGAAAGGAACGCCTAGACTTTGTGGCAGTGACTTGACGTACTTGAGAGCATGCTCATTGTCAATGAAGTGGAGATCAGTATCGCTCTTGACGCCGAGAACATCCACAATGCGCTCGAGCTGGTTGATATCATCGGTGCCGGGAAAGATAGGCCTGCGCCCAATTAGCTCAGCGAGAATGCAACCGACAGACCACATATCAACGGAAGCATCGTATCTATCTGAGCAAACGAGCAGCTCTGGTGCTCGATACCATTGAGTAGCAATATGTGAACTCATTCCTCGGCCACTCGGAGTCATAGATCGAGCTAGTCCGAAATCACCGATCTTAAGCTTGCAATCGGTGCCATTGACAAAAAGGTTCTCTGGCTTCAAGTCTCTGTGAATTATGTTGGCCGAGTGAAGATACTTCAGTCCTCGAAGCAACTGCATATAGAAAATAATTAATTAATTCATTGTTATTGATTAATTGTTGGTAATAAATTCTTCTATATATAGTCTATTTTTTTCCAATTAATATTTTCATAGCTAGTGAATGCATATATACCTGAAAGAGAAAGTATCGACACTGGTAATCGGAAAGCGGCTGAGGTGATTGGATGATCTCGTACAAATCCGTATCCATAAGTTCAAAGACAAGGTAAACGTCTCTGAAAGATCTCCTGTTGGGAGGTACCATGACGTCCTTCAGTGCGATGATATTATCATGCTTCAGCTGTCTCAAAAGCTTGATCTCCCTCAGAATCCTCAATGGACGGATGGGATTTTCAAATGTGTTATTTATCTTCTTGATAGCAACTTTCTCTCTTGTTTCACGGTTGAACGACGAACATACGACGCCATAGGCGCCTCTGCCAATGGGCTCGATAGGTATATATTTAGTATCGATCTCGAATACAGTTCGCCAGATTTTGTAATAGCTCTTTCCTTTATTCTCAAAACCAGGTGGAGGATGCGCTACCCGTACCATGGCCATGTCCTGTAAAATCCAAAGCAGCAAACATTAAGATATTGGTTTACTAGCTATTTAAGGATATTAATTCAGAGAATGAGATTCTCTCATCAAGCGATAAATAACATGAAATTGAAAGTCAATTCTGTTGATTTTATTCAGGAACCAATATCGATCGCACACATGCATCAATCACAAATCAAATCTCAGGGCAAGGCGATGAGCAGTAAGACTTACTGAGTGCGGCGGCGGCGTCGAGGAAAAGAATGGATATGGTCCCGAGCGTGAGCAGGAAGCCTCTGGAGGATGCCGCAAAACAAGTGCAGCTATCCAGCGATCGCTCGATTCAGGAGGCCAGCGAAGAAGTTAAGGCGACGCAGGTGCTTGTGATCTCAGTAGCTAGCGAGAGATGTTTTATACTGTTTCCACCGATGTTTTCGGAACAATTATCCCCGAAAAATTTGGAAATAAATCTATCCCGTTGGATCTCGAGCCCTTTAAAATGTGACATGTGTCTCAGTCAGTTTTGAACTCTAAATTGACATTAATAAGATCTTAGATTCTCGAAACCGTATCTTTTTCTGAAAATATTTCTATATTTGTAACTTTTAATAATAATAATTTTATCTCTCAGATTCAAATCTGATAACCGTTTGGAAATTCTAAAATGTGACAAATATCTCAATCAAATGTTTGTCAAATTTCAAATTCTAAATCACATTAATTTGTTAGGTCGCACTTATTTTCTAAATTTTCCAAGGAATAAAAAAAATTAAAATATCTTATTTAAATCGAACAAAACTTAAACAAACTAATTAAGATTTTTTTTAAATTACAAAAAAAATAATAAAAAATTAAATATTAAAACTCAGGATGATCTCTTAATTTTATTTTACTTTTACTTATTGTCTTAAAATTAAATATTAAATAATAAAAAATAACAACAAAATTAAATATTTTTAATCATTTATTCATTCTATTTTTAATACCCGAATAACTATAAAATATACTACTGCTGACAATATTTATTTATATAACTTCAGTAGTAAAAAGAAATTCAAAATTGAAATTAATATCTCACAAAAATAAATAATTAAATAATTTTATTTTTTTAGAAAAATTAATATAAAATTTTAATTCATATTTTTGCATCTAAAAAGATAAAAAAATATTTTTAAAAACTAATATTTAATTTTTTTAAACAAATTATTAAAGCCTCAAATATGTTATTTCTGTGTAGATCTTACAAAATAATTAAGACAACTACATTTTATCATTTTAAAATAAGACACAATAAATGACTAGCAATAAATGAAAACACATCAATATCGTTCGTCTCTCTTAACATTGTTGTATGTTTAATATTTTCATATTAGTTTTCCATAATGATGTAACGACATTGTGCCTTATAAATTTTTAGATATTTAAAAATTGAGTCTTAATTTTGATGAATTAAGGGATAAACTTTTTTTAATCCTTTGATGATCTAAGAGTCATCCATTACGAGAATTTCCCGATTTATCTTGATATTCATAAAAATCTTTTGTGTAATAATCATCTTAAATTAATACTCACATAATCCAATCTAAGAATGTTAGATTAATGAGTCATCCGTTATGAGAATTTTCTGATTTATCTTGATATTCATAAAAATCTTTTGTGAAACTGAATAATCATCTTAAATTAATACTCACATAATCCGAATATCTAACACCAATTAAAAAAAGAATAATGATTGGGAGAGTAAAAATGGGAGAGTAAAAATCATAGTGAATGACGTGACATCTTGCATGCACGATATCCGACGGGTTCACCGTGCCCCCTAGGGTATAGTTTAATCGGGCGTGTGCATATAAAGTGTCACGTTATGCCACGTCATGCCACATCATTCACTATGACTTTCACTCTCTCTATCATTGCTCTTAAAAAATTATTCTGAAATCATTTAGCAGCTTTTACCGGTCTCATGTTACTTGTACCATAGCTTTAGAATAATATTCATCGTTATATTCGTAAATTAAATAATAAAATCAAACGTTTTAGTGTATGAAT
This sequence comes from Boesenbergia rotunda, assembly GCA_024364735.1. Lineage (NCBI taxonomy): Eukaryota > Viridiplantae > Streptophyta > Magnoliopsida > Zingiberales > Zingiberaceae > Boesenbergia > Boesenbergia rotunda. Next base: position 236,836 of record JAGFNQ010003021.1, on the reverse strand, counting down.
ATATTATCTTCACAGATTTAATATTCATAAAGTGAATTAAGGAATAATTATTTTACAGTTTTGATCTAAAATTATTGTAAGATTTCGGAGCATCTATATATTTAAATTGACTAAATGAATAAAAATTAATAGACATCTAGCTAATAGCTTTAACAAATTTAATTTGCTGTGTGATTAGAAATTTCACATGATAACAGACTTGGTTCTCATTAATTAGATGATTAGGTATTTAATATACAATACAGAAAAGTAAATATAGCATCTTTACAAATTACAGAAAGTCATTGAAATATTAAAATTGAATATTAAATAATAAAAATTGTTTAATATTCTCATAGCAGTTAAAGATCTTGAATATATGGCATTATTATGATTAGTGGAAAATTTAATCACAGCCATTGATGGATGGATTAATATCTTTAATTTATTTGAATCCAATGACTTCGATGGATAATCAATATTTCTTCATTCATGACTATAAAAAACAGGCCATATTATTTTACATAGACCCTATTAGTTTTCAATAATTTTCATTTTCCTTCGACTTCGACGTAGGATAAGTAAAGCTAATTATTTAATGGTCGGCTATATATAAGTCAATTTATAATTTATTTTTTTTACGTAATCGGAAAAAGGGATTGCGAGAAATTTTAGAAGTGAGCATAATCATTTTTTATTACCAATGGGGATGAGAATTTTGTGGCTGGCACGTCGAAGCTATGTAGCAAGTGTTATCGGGTTGGAATGACTCTCTAGCAGGGATGCCTGAGACTCTTTTAGGAGGGAAATCCTAAGGCCAACTCAAATAGGTATAGTCCTGAGGACACCTTCAGAACTCACCTCGGGGGAAGGTTCCTGAGACCACCTCAAGAGGACGAACGCCCCCTCCCCCCGGGCCAAACAGCTGCGAGATAACCTCGGGATGGCAGAGCCCAAGGAGAGCTAAACTTTAAGTAGCGGTCTGTTTTCCTCGGATCGGTGGATCATCATCATCCATTATTACAGAGTAATCACGACTCGTGATTCATGCCCCTCAAAGCCGTAATTATCGCAACAATCCTAGAGTGAAGAGTCGTGAAGATCATTACCAGGATGATACAGTAACCGATAATCGGGGAGGACGTGACACAGATCATGGGGACGCACGAAGGCAGCCGCCGCAAGTATAAAAGGTACTCCAACCCCTCTGATAAAGGGGTTACGTATTCTCTTCGACTCACATATTGTTTTGCCTTCTTTTCATCTTCTCCATCGAGGTACTGACTTGAGTGTCGGAGTGGGTTCCGCCGGACAACCTCTGGCGTGTTCCCCTAACACTCATGTTAATCTCTCAAGGTCTGGAGTTCCTCCTCTAGCGTTAGCATCCGCGTGGGCTGAACCCTGGTGACTGGCCATCGACATCGATTCCTTCTGGAATAAATTTGGCACCATCTGTGGGAAACCAATAAAGCACTCGAAAGAGCACCGATGGCAGAGTCGGCGGGACAACTCATTGTCCTGACAAAGGGGGAACTGGATCGCTTGGTGGCCAACGCCATCAAAGAGGCACTCCATCAGCAACAAATGGAGTCCGCCGCTTCACAGCGAGGGGTTTCTGAGCAAGAGGAGATCCCAGTGGTCTCCAGTGGTCCTCCCAGAGGGGCCTCACCAGAAGTCCTATCGGGGTCCTACGAAGCCTTGCAAATCGATCTCGCTCACCCGTGAGAGGATGAGGGACCTAAAGAAGAACGGAGGGACGTCAAGAGCGAGGAGGTCCAGATTCACCCTCAATTGGAGGGAGGAGTCACGAAGATCGCCACCGACCTTGCACCAGAATTAAGAAGTCGCCTTCTTGATTGCCTGCGGAGTCATAAAGATGTCTTCACCTGAGCCGCCGAAGAAATCAGAGGGGCTCCCCTATGGTTAGCCATGCATCACCTGCACGTTACCTCGGGAGCCTGACCAGTGAAGCAGAGGCGGATACACTTTGCACCAGAACAAGACAAGGTTATCCAGGACGAAGTCCATAAGTTGTTAAAGGTCGGGCATATCCGAGAAGTTTAATTCCCAGCCTGGTTAGCCAATGTGGTCCTCGTCCTTAATACAGGAGGGAAATGACGGGTTTATATTGACTTTCGCTACTTAAATAAAGTCTGCCCCAAGGATTGCTATCCCTTGCCTTGAATAGACCAGTTAGTAGATTTCACGGCCGGTTGTGAGTTTATTTCGATGCTGGATGCTTATCAAGGCTACCATCAAGTCCCCCTCGCGCCCGAAGACCAGGAGAAAGTTAGCTTCGTGACAGCCGACGGCACATACTGCTATAATGTCATGCCTTTAGGATTGCACAACGCTGGGGCGACGTACTAGCGGATGATTGACAAAGTCTTCAGGCATCAGATTGGGAGAAACATTGAAGTTTACGTGGATGACATCCTGGTTAAGACGGACAAAGGAAAAGACATGATAGCCAACTTAGAAGAGATGTTTGCCATCTTGAGGGCAAACAACTGAAGTTGAATCCAGCCAAATGCTTATTCGGGGTGAAAAGCGATCGGTTCCTGGGCTACATAGTGATGGAGAGGGGGATCGAGGCTAATGCGGAAAAGGTAAAGGTTATCCTAGATATGTCGGCCCCTCGCAACTTCAAGAAAGTACAATGGCTGAACGGGAGAATCACAGTGCTATCCAAATTCATCTCCAAGTCTGTAGATAAGACCCTACGGTTCTTCAAGATTCTGAGAAAAGCGGTAAAATTCAAGTGGGATGAACAGTGCGAGCAAGCGTTCGCAGACCTGAAAACCTATCTCACCGGGCTCCCCATCCTTTACAAACCAGTGGAATGAGAGAATTTATTTGTCTACCTATCTGTAGCAGAACAAGCAGTAAGCTCAGCGCTGCTCTGCAAAGAAGGTCTGGTGCAATATCCCATTTACTTCTTCGGACATCTCCTCAATGATGTTGAAACGCGATACACTATGATGGAGAAGCTGCTTATGCACTGGTCTTAATGCCCCGAAGGTTAAGGTCATACTTCCTAGCACATCCCATCGTGGCCCTCACCAACAGCCCGCTCGCACAGGTCCTCACCAACCCCGAGGTTTCGGGCCGACTGATCAAATGGACAACGGAGCTAAGCGAATATGGTATTGAGTACTAGCCTCGGACCACTATCAAGGCGCAAGCCCTCGTAGACTTCATGCTGGAGACTGTCCCAGAGTCAGAAGCCGAAGGAATAAGAAAGATCTACGTGGACGGGTCTTCTAATAGCTGGCACAGCGGGGTCGGGGTCTTAATGCTCTCCCCCCAGGAGGACACATTATATTTATCCATCCGGCTCCAATTCAAAGCTACCAACAATTAACCTGAGTACGAGGCAATCCCGGTAGGCCTGCAAGCAGCCAAGCACATGGGGGCTACTCGGGTCATCGTACACTCGGATTCCCAGCTCGTGGCACAACAAATAATGGGCGACTTCGAAGTCAGGTGCGAGCGCCTGCGAAAGTATGTGGCCCTCTACGAGCAGTTGAAGGCCTCCTTCATGGAGGTTATCTTGCAAAAGATCTCTAGGGAAGATAATGCCAAGGCCGACAAACTGGCCAAACTCGCCCGCTCCATTCAACCTGGCAGCTAAATGAGCCTAGCGCCCTGGAAGGGACGGTAGCGCATGTTGGAGAGGATGTAGAAGACGACGCCTGAACCGATTGGAGAGGCCCGTATATAGAGTTCCTGAGTAGTGGGAATGTTCCAAGCATGGACTAAGGAAGCTGACTATTCCGCCGACGGGCGACCAGATTCACGCTGGTGGGCGATCAATGATATAGGAGGGTCTTTACTCAGCTGCTCCTCAAATGCGTCAAACCGGAGGAGGCCGACTACATGATGTGGGAAATACATGAAGGTATCTGTGGAAGCCATATTGGGGGAAGATCCTTATCTAGGAAAATTATCCTAGTCGGGTACTTTTGGCCCACTCTCGAAGCCGACACTCTCAAGTTTGTGACCGGGTGTAAAGCTTGCCAGAAGCATCAGCATGTGATACATCGACCGACGAAGCCCTTGAAGGTTTCTACGGTGTCGTGTCCCTTTGATCAGTGGGGAATGGACATTGTAGGCCCCTTCCTAATCGACCCACAGCAGAAGAAGTTCCTGCTGGTTCTCGTCGACTATTTTTCTAAATGGGTAGAAGCGGAGCCCTTGGCGCACATCACCGAGGCCTCTGTAATGAAAGTCCTATGGAGGGACATCGTCTGTAGATACGACATCCCCCACAAGCTAGTGTCGGGCAATGGAAGATAATTTTTGGGACGCAATTGGGCATTCGTCAGGCCTTCACCTCAGTAGCCTACCCGCAGGGCAATGGACAGGCCGAGGTCGTCAATCGTGAAATTCTCTGGGGACTCAAGATAAAGCTAGATCACGTCGGGGGAAGTTGGGTCGATAAACTCCCTAGCATTCTGTGGTCCTACCGTACCACCCCGCGAGAGGGGACAGGTCAGAGCCCTTTATAGCTGGTATATGGGGTTGAGGCTGTCATCCCAGTGGAGGTAGGTGAGGAGCATGCCCCTCGACAACACTATCGCAAGGAGGACAACAATCAAGAGCGGCTGATTGACGTAGACCTCATCTCCGAGGTGCGGGATAAAGTCGCGTCTCGGTTGGAAGCATATCGACGAAGGATGCAGCAAGTCTACAATCGTCGAGTGATCGCCTGCAGCTTTGAGGTTGGAGACAAGACCTGGAAGAGGATCAAGCCAATCGGTGACCTTAGGAAGTTGGAGCCACAGTGGGACAGACCATATGTTATCATCAAAAAGCTCACAGGGGGTAGTTACTATTTAGAAGACGACAAAGGCAAGGGGCTGGAACGGCCATGGCACGCCAACTATCTTCACCCCTATCACACTTGTGAGGTGTTAAGTTGTTTGCTTACCTACTGTATTCTTTATTTACACTGCCTTGTAGTTCAATGAATAAAATGAGTAAACAGAATATTACGCGAAAAGCACTGAATCTTTACTTGAGCAAAACCCTACTACCTCCGCGATGAGTAGGTTTGGCCTCGGTGCTGCACATGCCCGGTCAAGAGCTGCGAAACCCTACTACCTCCATGGTGAGTAGGCTTGGCCTCGGTGCTGCACATGCCCGGCCAAGAGCTGCGAAACCCTACTACCTCCGCGGTGAGTAGGCTTGGCCTCGGTGCTGCACATGCCCGGCAAAGAGATGCGAAACCCTACTACCTCCGCGGTGAGTAGGCTTGGCCTCGATGCTGCACATGCCCGACCAAGAGCTGCGAAACCCTACTACCTTCGCGGTGAGTAGGCTTGGCCTCGGTGTTGCACATGCCCAGCCAAGAGCTGCGAAACCCTACTACCTCCGCGGTGAGTAGGCTTGGCCTCGGTGCTGCACATGCCAGGCCAAGAGCTACGAAACCCTACTACTTCCGCGGTGAGTAGTCTTGGCCTCGGTGATGTACATGCCCGGCCAAGAGCTGCAAAACCCTACTACCTTCGTGGTGAGTAGGCTTGGTCTCGGTGCTGCACATGCCCCACCAAGAGTTGTGAAACCCTACTACCTCCGCGGTGAGTAGGCTTGGCCTCGGTGCTACACATGCCCGGCCAAGAGCTGCGAAACCCTACTACCTCCTCGTTGAGTAGGCTTGGCCTTGGTGCTGCACATGCCCGACCAAGAGTTACAAACCCTACTATCTCCGTGGTGAGTGGGCTTGGCCTCGATGTTGCACATGCCCGGCCAAGAACTGCAAACCCTACTATCTCCGCGGTGAGTAGGCTTGGCCTCGGTGCCGCACATGCCCGACCAAGAGCTGCGAAACCTTACTACCTCCGCGGTGAGTAGGCTTGGCCTCGGTGCTGCACATTCCCGGCCAAGAGCTGCGAAACCCTACTACCTCCGCGGTAAGTAGGCATAGCCTCGGTGCTGCACATGCCCAGCCAAGAGCTACAAAAACCTTCTATATCTGTGGCAGGTGAGTTTGCTACCTCACCCTTTTAAGTCAGGAAGGAGCCTGGGTTCCTCACTTCGAACTAGGCACTAGCTACGTAAGCGGCTGGTTCCGTGGGTCGGGGCAAACGTTTTAAGAATAAGCAAACGAGACAAGAAATTACTTAGGACACAGGAAGCCGGGAAATGCTTTCGTGCACGACTCAAATGTTTACATATCTGACCCACCACGAAAAGGGAAAAAACTAAGAAACATAAAGAAGATGCAGCAAACGAAGGGTGACCAAGGAAACAAGGCCCAGGGCAAGGAAGACTCCTATAGCTCCTGCTCTTCAAGAGTGAGCTCTTTTCGAACCCGACTGACACTCACGACGCTTAAATCGAAGTCCGGCTATAGCAGTTGGTCCTTCTTCAGCTGGCTGATGGCACCATTGAAACCTTGTTTGAGGCGCTTCAATGCCTGCCCGGCTAAAATATCACGGTACTCATCAGACTACAGGAACTTAGCCTTGAACTCCATCTTAGCTCTGGACAATTGGGTTGCATGGTCAATCTTTTGTTTCTGTAGCTCAGCCTCAACCTCCTCCTTGGCAACCTTCAGCTCCGCCACCTCCCTAGACAAGCGATCCTGAGCCCCCAATATTTCTTGGTGCTTCTGAGTAGCGGCAGACGCCTGGTCCTAGGCTTGAGTGACTTTGTCCTGATGGTCAGAGGCATAAGAGGCCGATAGCTCCAGGTCGTATTCTTTCAGAGGCTGCAAGCACTCCCGTTCCTCATTCCTATCCTCTAGAGCTTTTTTCTAGGATTCTAGGAGCTGGACGTGATCGGACAACTCTTTCGTCCGAGCCTGGAGCTTCTCCCGCTCCTGGGACAGTTTCTGCAAGTCCTCGTTGAGAGCTTGGTTCTTCTCAGACCCGAGGCGTTCCCGGAGCCAGTAACCGTGCAAGGTCTCCTCAGAGGCTAGCAAAGTACTGAGATAATTCTCGACCTTCACCCTCAGAGCCCAGCTGACCTCCAACTGCAGAAGGCCCACCTCACGGGCACGGCCAGCCTCCACTTCTGCTGTCACTACTCGCTGGAGAAGGTCTTCAGTGACCCCACTGGAAAGCAGCAGGCGGCTCGTAGCCACACAGTTGGAGGCAACCTACGAGGTGGGAGAAGGACGGTCAGAGCAAAACAACGAAACAAAGAGGAATAGCTCAAGCACACTTACAGTCAGTAGGGACTGGTGTAGCATGCTCAGGTATCGGGCTGAGCTAGCCAACCGCCCCAGCTGAACAGGAGGAGAGAGGATTTTCTTAGTCGGGCGACCTGACTGGCTGGGGACGTCTCTCGGGTCGGGGACGCCCTCCTCCGAGTTGGACGCTATCTGCAGGCCATCTGAGGGGGGCTACTTTATTCGGATGGATTGGGAGCCTTTTGTCTCCATTTTCTTCGCCGTGGGGACATTTCGGCAAGAGGGGGCACATCGAGTGAAGCCTCCTTGCTACGTTGAGCAGCAGGAGGGTCAGCCGGAGTGGCCAAGTCACCAGCAATAGGAAGGGGGTCTGCCACAGCGAGAGAAGGAGGCTCTTCCCGAACTCTCTGGGGCAGTGGCACTGTTTCCTCTTCATCAATGGAGGGCAGAAGCTCCGTGGCTGGGCCTTTCTTCAACCTCTTCAGAGGGTGAGGGTTGAGGACCAACCACTTCCGCTATCTTTTCACTGTAACCTGGGACTCTGGTTGCTGAGCAGGAGGAGGGAACACAACCTCTGTCTCTACCACCTCGAGGGGAGATGAAGGAGAACCCCCTTCAGGGCCGGTAGGCAGTGCGGCTACTCCGATATCTTGGGGGGCCTCCGGAGTTTCCCGGTCTTCCGAGGGTGCAGTCACTTCCTCGCAGCCCTCGGCCGAAATACCCACCGGAGCGGAGGAAGAGGAAGCAAGAACCAGCGCCTGCTCATTAGCCTGTTCCCACTTCAGGAGTCGATTCATAGCTCGGGAAATCATAACGTCGTTTGCAAAATAGAGACAAAAGGGCATCAGTTAGAATTAACAAGGAAATTTACAAAACAAAGGGTAACTTACGAAGGCTGGAGCTAAGGCTCGTGACTTTCGAGCCGAGCTCAACTCGATAAAAGAGCTCTTCACATTGCACCAGCTGGATACCGTGAAACTCCATCCTTGCTAGGATACCCCAGGCCCTCTGCTATCCCACATCCTGCTGGAAGTTGCCGAGATCTAGGATAGGTGGTAGGCTCTCTATCCAGTTGATAGGACTGAAAGGACGCTCAGAGAGTTGGATATAGAAGAACCGTTGCTTCCATCCCTTGTGGTAAGAAGGAAGGCTCCCCAAGAACCTATGACCAGAGCGGGCAGTAAAGCCAAACACCCCTCGGGAGCCAACCGGAACAAAGAAAAAATGGAAAAATCAGGGGGTTAGTGGGATGCCGAAAAATCTGAAGAGGACAAACGCCCCACCCATCTGAGCAAAAGCGTTTGGGGCCATTTGGTGGAGAGGGATCCCAAAGTATTGAGCGACATTCATGAAGAAGAGGGGATAGAGAAATGAAGCTCTAATTCTACCTGCCCCAGAAAGAAAGTGAAAAAACCCACAGGGGTCTCTATGGGTGATTGGCCTAAGGCCGAAACTCTCATCTCCCAGCCCTCCGGGATCCCATACCTCCGACAGGCAACTTGTGTTGGTGCCCCGGTTAGTTTTGATGTGATCAACCAAGTTAGGTTAGGTCCTGTTGGTTTTAATCCCTCTGCTAAGTGTGCAGGAACTTAGGTACGGAGAAAGTCAAGCGTAAGACGCAGTGGACGAGAAGGATTGCGCGGGGAAGTGAGCCGACGGGCTCAGTACAATCCGAGGGACGCGGAAGCTGCGGAAGAGTACACCGGTGGAGCGAGAAGGACATGCGCGGTGTCCGAGGTACGAGAAGCCGGGAGGAAGGACGCTCGAGGGGCGAAAGGCCGGAGTCGGGTTCGGGTGAGCCTAACTTCGATTGGCCGGAAATCACCCAGAAGACGAAGAATCAAAAAGACTAGTCCAAGCGCCCAAAAGAAAAGAAAAAGCTATTTAGTGCCAAGGAGGATCGAACCCAAAACCTCATCAACAATCACTAACCCAACTACCATTTGGGATAAAGGGTGATTGCACTAAAAGGTTGTCAATATTCAAAAAGACTAGTTCAATGCCCAAAAGAAAAGACAAAATCATTTGGAGCCAAGAAGGATCGAACTCGAGACATCAACGTGACACGTTAATCCCATCCAAGATCAACCATCCAGATTACATCCATGGATCAACGACCAAGAGAAAAGTCATCAACAATCAACAATCCAGATTCATTCTCTTAGGCTATAAATAGACTTAGAGGTTTTGTATTTCTCATTAATTCAATTCTTTTTGTAATTTCTTTAAGTCTAAGTGTGCTTCAGTTGTAAGGCTTCTCCGCCACAAGGAGATTTTCTGATTGAGCGTTAACCGTCTTGGAAGCAACGACCAAGTTGCAACCAAGTTTTTCTTAAAGACGAGTGCCATCTTGTTTTATTTCTTAACCGTCTATTCACCCCCTTCTAGCCGGACCAACCCGATCCTACAAGTGGTATCAGAGCCAGGCCGCTGCAGAAGGACTAACCGCCAACTGCAGCAAATTTTAAGATGGCTGGACCAGCAATATACCCGCCTAAATTTGAGGGGGAGTTCGTGGCATGGAAACGGAAGATGCAGGTATTTTTTGTTACTGATTATGAGTTATTAATTATTATGAAAAATGGCTATGCAGCTCCAAAAGATAATGAAGGAAAGATCAAGGATCCTGACTCCTGGAATAAGAAGGAGCAAGTAGACGCAGTTGCTAACGGAAAGGCAGAATTCCATCTGCTGACCGTCCTCCCAGAGCAAGATGTCAACCGGATCGGTAAGTACGAATCGGCGAAGGAACTTTGGGAAAAGTTTCTCGAACTGCACGAAGGCACCTCGGAGGCAAAGCTGGCGCGACGAGATGTTCTTCGAAGCCGACTAACAAATCTCCGGATAGAAGATGGAGAATCTGTTGCGAGATTGCATGCTAAGGTAAAAGAACTAATCACAAGCCTCGAAAATCTCGGAGAAACGGTGACCAACCGCGATGCATAAAGGTATGCGCTAAACGCATTTCCAAGAACCCCGTAATGGACCTCGATAATCGACGCATATTATATTTCAAAAGATTTAGAGGTAAGTACGTTAGAACAGTTATTTTCTATTCTAGAACTTCATGAATCTCGTTTTGTAGAAAAGAACAGAAAAGCAGACAACGTCGCACTGAACATAAGGAAGATCCAACTCGACGAAGAATCTTCAGCAGACGATGAAGAAACAGCACTAGCGGTAAGAAAGTTGTGTAAATTCATTAATACTAATCGCTCTAAAAAGGTGCAGAGAAAGAAGAAATGCACGATCCGATGTTACAACTGCAACGAGGAGGGACACCTGAAAGATCAGTGCCCCAAACTCAAGAACCAGCCAAAGAAGAAAAAGGCACTAAAAGCTACCTGGGACGAGACTTCGTCAGATGAATCGGAAGCCGAAGAATTCGTTGGACTTGCACTGATGGCAAGTCACCAAGATGAAGATGAAGAAAGTACCTCGGAAGAAAGTAGCAACGAAGGGGAAATCCCTAACTTCGAAACTGACCCGGTAAGTGAGGTATGCCTACTTCCACCTGCTCGAATTTACTCTATACTAAAATCTATGCTAAAGTCGATGAATAAATTAGAAATAGCAAACTCTGAATTAAAAGAAAAATTAGTCACTCCATGCTCATCTGATCTATCTGACCAACTGAAAATAGAGAATGAAAATTTAAAAAATTTAGTAGAAAAATTAGAAAATGATATTGCATGTTTAAGAACTAAAAAGAATTTTTATCCTGAAAATCTGAATTGGTATGTTAAAAATCACAGGGGTCAACTTAGAAAAGTGACCAAGAACTATATTCCTCCTAGATTTTTAATTAACCCTGTAGATAGGAACTTATTTTGGGTTCCAAAGTCTATTTTAAGTTGATTATTTTTCTTTCTATTACATATGCGCTTAATTATCTGACATTTTTTTTATTAGGAAATTTAGTTTGATTAATTGTTATTAAATAAAAATTGTATCTCTAACTTTTCCAAATGCATAATCTTGTTGTCTATATACGAAGAATTTTTTTTTAGATTTTTTTTAACACGTTTCGAATTTTCATGATTTTATGTTCAAAATTCGAATCTTAAATATTAAAAATAGAAAACAAAGTTATTTTCTCAGATCTGATTTTTTCATGATTTACATATAATAAAAAGAATTTAATAAAATATTTATTCGAATATTTGAAGCAATTTTGAATTTTTAAATATTTTTTCTTCAAAAATTCTATTCTGTTGGGTTTTAATTTATTTTTAGACTTGTTGATCGAATTTAAGATTAAAATTTTTTTTTTATACAACCCCATATACCTATCATCGTTGTATACAAAATATTTCAGATTTTTTAATTGATATTTCAATTTTCTATAAATATTTTACTAAAATCAGATTTTTATTTAAAAAAAAATCAATAGAAGGATATTTTGACCAGATCCACATTTTTAGAATCTTTACATCTGATGTTGAATCTGTCAAATTTTTTAAATTTTATAAGTCAATTTTAGAATTTTAAAAATTAAATTTTGAATTATTAAATCAAAAGGTGTTTGATATTAATATTTTTCCTTTCCCTATTTTTGTCCCATTTTTGCTGTGATCAAAGGGGGAGAGTAGTTTATGTTCAGGGGGAGGTTATGTACATGATTGCAAAATTTTTTTTATACTTAATACTGTTACAATATTTTTATTGTTTGTTATTTATCCCTAACTAAACTTGGGTTGATGCACATCAAAAAGGGGGAGATTGTTGGTGCCCCGGTTAGTTTTGATGTGATCAACCAAGTTAGGTTAGGTCCTGTTGGTTTTAATCCCTCTGCTAAGTGTGCAGGAACTTAGGTACGGAGGAAGTCAAGCGTAAGACGCAGTGGACGAGAAGGATTGCGCGGGGAAGTGAGTCGACGGGCTCAGTACAATCCGAGGGACGCGGAAGCTGCGGAAGAGTACACCGGTGGAGCGAGAAGGACATGCGCGGTGTCCGAGGTACGAGAAGCCGGAAGGAAGGACGCTCGAGGGGCGAAAGGCCGGAGTCGGGTTCGGGTGAGCCTAACTTCGATTGGCCGGAAATCACCCAGAAGACGAAGAATCAAAAAGACTAGTCCAAGCGCCCAAAAGAAAAGAAAAAGCTATTTAGTACCAAGGAGGATCGAACCCAAAACCTCATCAACAATCACTAACCCAACTACCATTTGGGATAAAGGGTGATTGCACTAAAAGGTTGCCAATATTCAAAAAGACTAGTTCAATGCCCAAAAGAAAAGACAAAATCATTTGGAGCCAAGAAGGATCGAACTCGAGACATCAACGTGACACGTTAATCCCATCCAAGATCAACCATCCAGATTACATCCATGGATCAACGACCAAGAGAAAAGTCATCAACAATCAACAATCCAGATTCATTCTCTTAGGCTATAAATAGACTTAGAGGTTTTGTATTTCTCATTAATTCAATTCTTTCTGTAATTTCTTTAAGTCTAAGTGTGCTTCAGTTGTAAGGCTTCTCCGCCACAAGGAGATTTTCTGATTGAGCGTTAACCGTCTTGGAAGCAACGACCAAGTTGCAACCAAGTTTTTCTTAAAGACGAGTGCCCTCTTGTTTTATTTCTTAACCGTCTATTCACCCCCCTCTAGCCGGACCAACCCGATCCTACAACTTGAAGGGATTCTAACCTATCCCTAGAGGAGATGGTATGATACTACTCCGGATGATAGACTGGCTCTCCCATAGAACACTTGCTGTCGCTGCGGAGTTTCTTTTTCTTCTCTATTGGACCCATAGGGATTAAAGAAGGCGGAAAACAGAAGAAGACTTACACTCGGAGACAGGGCGCGGTCGCAAGACGATCAGCAAGAGAACGAAGGTGTTCGGAAGCAGATAGGGCAAGGAGACAGAAGGGTGTCGTTGCATCCACTTTTATAGGGGAAGCCATCCGTCTCCGGACAATGGGAGGGCAGCACGTCAATGGTGCTGATTAGACATCCCGAGGAGCCACCATCCTTTACTGTCGTGGCTTAGTATGGCCCATGGGGCGTATCAGCGGGAGATCGTCTAAAAAAAAAGTAGGGCACGTGGTAAAGCTACATTCGCCCGATGATTTGGTCACTATTAAGAAACCCTATGCGTCTTCAAAAGGACCTTGGCAGCCGTTGGGGCGTCGCCTCAAAATTCGGGGAAAGGAGGGACGCATTCAAGGAACTAACCACGGTCCAGGGGTGCGTGTGTTGATTCCTTGAACCCAGAAGGCCACCAACAAAATAGTAAAAAAATATAGGGGTCACCTGGATACAGCTTCTTTACCATAATACTAGTCTAATCAGTTAGACACACTTCCTTCGATCAGACTTCAAGGGAGAGACTTGTGATGGGATTGAGCACCCCGTGGCTGGCACGTGGACTGAAGAAGTTTTAGGCAGCAGCTATCGAGTCGGAATAACTCTCTGGCCGGGATGCCCGAGACCCCCTTGGGAGGGGAATCCCAAGGCCAACTCGAATAGGCACAGTCCTGAGGACACCTTCAGAAGGATACACCCTTGAGCTCACCTCGGGGGAAGGTTCTCGAGATCACCTCGGGAGGACGAACGCCCCCCCCCCCCGGCCAAACAGCCGTGAGATCACCTCGGGATGGCAGAGCCCAAGGAGCGCTAAACTTTAAGGAGTGGTCCGTTTTCCTCGGATCGGTGGATTCATCATCCATTATTATGGAGTAATCACGACCCGTGATTAATGACACTTAAAGCTATAATCGTTGCAACAACCCTAGAGTGAAGAGTCGTGAAGACCGTTACCAGGATGATCCAGTAACCGATAATCGGGGAGGACGTGGCACAGATCATGGAGACACACGAAGGCAGCCGATGCAGGTATAAAAGGTACTTTAACTCCTCTCGTAAAGGGGTTACGTATTCTCTTTGACTTACATATTGTTTTGCCTTCTTTTCATCTTCTCCATCGAGGTACTGATTTAAGCGTCGGAGTGGGCTCCGCCGAACAACCTCCGACGTGCTCCCCTAACGCTCATGTTAATCTCTCAGGGTTTAGAGTTTCTCCTCTAGCATTAACATCCGCATGGGCTGAACCTTGGTAATTGGCCATCGACGTCGATTCCTTCTAGAACAATTACAATACAATAAACCGAACTAATTTAAAAATTCACTTCGATTTATTTAAACTTTATTTTTTAGAATATCCATTGTTTCATTAAATCAGGATTTTGATTTTGAATTTTAAAAATTGGTTGAACAATTAAATCATTTTTTATTAAATGATAAAAATATTAAGATTTTTAAAAAATTATTAAAGTAATAAATTTTTCTTTAAAAGTCTTAATATTTTTTTTATTAGTTTAATTTGTTTAGTTTTAATTAATAGTAAGAATTTGATTGATGGAATTATAAAATTCGGTTAGGTTGGTTTTAATAAATTTGGTTCGAATTTAATTAAATATTCATCTTATTACAGCCCCCCTCTCTCCCTTCAAGTAAACACGGCCGGCCCAGAAACTCCAACAAAACGCTCCCACTTCCGGTCGAAATTTTCGAGCTTGTCTCTTACCCCGAGTTGACTGTTTGACCGGATCTTTCGTGAAAAAAGAGGATTTGGTCTTTTGTGCTCTTTCTAAAGGATCTTACAAGAAACAGAAAGAGAATAAGGCCACTTGATTCCTAATTAACCAAAACCGTGATCGAAGAACATGAATCTTGAGAAATGGGGTTAGTCGTCTAACTTATCTGCCGTTTTCGTTGGATTGGGACGTCCAAATTAGATAGCTTGGAGTTATATAAGCGATGAGCCAGATCAGAATGGTTGATCTATCTGGATCATGGGCCACGATGGCCGACGCGATGTCAACCTCCCAAGCTATCTTCGTCTTTCTCTTATACATATATTTTTCTAATCGCAAATCCATGCTACAATTCTTTCTCAACGCTGTCAAGCCCGCGTGCTAAAGCCCGAGTTATTTTAATTTTAACAGTTCAGCATATTGAATTTAAATTTCTAAATAAAAATCAAAAGAAAAGACCTTTAGTTAGTGATCAATTCGGAGGCTATTTGAGGCCGGATAGATTACAATTCCCGGCTCCACCATGGCTCGGCGCTCCACCCTTGCAGATCTGAACACAACCAAAATAACTAGCCAGGACAAGAGAAGAGAGAGAGAGAAATTATTGGACAACATCAGTCCCCAATATAATTCAACGTGAGACAAATAATTATTGGAACGATATCATTAACAAGACTACACGTTGTATATATAATTGCAATTATGCACAATATAATTACTATTATTACTGCTTAATTTGCTTTCTCATCATCGCCTGTTGTGAAGCGGATCGGGGCAGCTCGGGATGCGCCGCTTGTCGTCCGCCAAGCCGGCGGCGGCGGGGACGTGGGGGGCGGGCCTCCGGCCGATGAAGGGACGGTCGTGACTACTCTTCCGCCAGTGGGCGCTCCCCCGAGCCGCAGTCTCGTCGACGGTGGCCTCGCTTTTGTGGGAGCAGTAGAGCCAAGTGAAGCAGAGCAGCAGGAGCACCAGGCAGAGAGCGGCTCTCGTGGGCCTCATAGCAAAAGAAGAAGAAGAAGAAGAAGAAGAGATCGATGAAGAAGGATTGGGAACGGGAATTATTGAACGGAAGCTACAGATCGATTTATATATTTTTGTTTTTTTGTTAACTAGTGATGAGTGACAATAGAGCAAGAGCTAGCACGTGATAACATGGCGACGTAGCAGGCCGCAGGTGATATGTAGTTTCCAAGGACGTCGAATTTAAAAACCTGCTAGCTCTCGTTTAAATAATTTTGTTTGTTTGTCACAGAATTTCCAGTAGTTTAAATTTGATAGGGTTCGTAATTGGTCCATCAGCCGGGCAAAGGTAGCTCGGTCCCTACCGACTGTGCTGGGCCAAATCAGAAACCACTGCAACTCCAATACTATGGTTTTGATTCACACAGTCGGTGTGCAATAAATGTGGAGTAATTTCGAAGCAGCCTCGATCTCGACCTTTCGTTGATTAACAAATTAAATCTTAGATTCCGTAGGCTGTTTTTCCTACGTGCGATGCATTGCATTGCCTTGCCTTAACACCAAACAAAAGAGCCAACGAGTAGTACACGCGCGGTCTATTCGAAACTCCGCTAAATCTCCAGCATCTCTGTTCCCTTCCTTCTCCCTCCATGCTTTCGGCTTTCCCACGCAGGCAACGCAACAGCGACGCCCGTTTCGCTAATCGCGAGGCCTCTCTTAGAGTGATCTGATTGCGATGGACCCCTTTGATCTCCTTATGTTAGACGACTCTCTCAGTGAAGGCATCAGGCATGGGTGTGGAGTATAAGTTAGCATTCAAGTCAGTGTTTAAAGTATGTAAAGTGATATCTTGCTCGACTCTATATGAATGACCGTAGGTAGTGACATCACACGTGGCTGATAGGACGCGATTAAAATTAAATTTCATCCGGATGTAATAATTTTTTTCTCTCTCTTTTCATCTACCTGCAACTAGGGATGGTAATTTCATCCGAATCCGACAGAGAATCCGACATCCGACCCGAATGGAGAAGGATATGGAGGGACTATCAATACCCGATATTCGACCCGAATACCCGATTAAATAAAAAATACATATATACATTAAAGATTTTTTTTCCCAAAACCTACTAATAATTTGTATTAATGTTAGAAATAGATTATATATATGCTTAATCTATTTTTAAAATTATAGATATATATTTTTTAACTTTAATGTTAATTATAATGTACTTTTGTTCAATGATATAGTTGGATAGAAAGAAAAAAAATTATTAATATACAAGATATCTGATCCTTTAATGGGTATGGGTATACCCGATGGATATCCGATACTCGATGGGTATGGGTACGGAGGATATAGAATCCGACCCGAACCCGACCCATTGCCATCCCTACCTGCAACACTTTCTATCTCTTTCCTTTAAAATTCTCAATTCTCTCTCCATTTTGATTGCATGTAATAATCATTCTGGTATGTCTCCACGGGCTTAGCTGAGATGATAAAAAATTGACAGATTGTTACTAATAATCATTGTGGTCTATTTTTTAAAAATTAATACCAAAGTAGTATAGTGTTTAGGGTTTAGGATTTACTATATAGTAACTACTACAATGTGTAAAAATTACTACACAGTAGTTGCTATAACAACTGTAACAACTAGTAATGTAGTAGTTGCGACAATTATTGTAGCAACTAATAGCTGCTTCAACTAGTTGCTACAATTGTAACAGCTACTATTGTTCTAACAGCTACTAGCTACTACAATAGTTATAGCAGCTGCTACATTAATTGTAACAAATACTGTGTAGTTGCTGCTACAATAGTTGTAGCAACTACTATAGTAATTATAGCAGCTAATGTGTAATAACTGCTACAACGTTATAGCAGCTTCTACGTTGTAGCAGTTACTACACGATAATTGATTGTTGCATGCAATTATAGGAGAGAATTTTAGAGGAAAGAGATAAAAGTTATATACAGATAAGAGAGAAAAAAAAAAGAAAAGTTGTTGCATGTAGATGAGAGAGAGATTAAAAAAAATTAGGTTTTGGTCATGTCAGATTACTCACATCGGATGTTACCCATGATCTCTCATACAAGGTTGAGCAGGATATCATTTCTCTATAAAAAAAAATACCAATTTTTGGTTTAATCCATGTTAAGTTCTAACACCCACTCCAAAGTGCTTAGATTCTAAAAACGATTCACAATTATTATTCATAATTACTGTTCACAAGTAAAATAAAAATAAAAAATTCTAAATACAACTTCCACTTCAAGACCACCTCAAGAACGACCAACCAACTTCTATAAGAAGCATCATAAAACCTTCAATCCAACTTCTACAAGGAGCATCATAAAAATATTGGTATCAGAGTTTAAAATCTTCCGAACCACGAGATAATGTATGACTTCTCATTCTAAAAACTTTCAGGATTTTCAAAAACTAATCTTCTTAGATTTAGCCTATCAATCCCCAGTTAGAAAATTATTACTTCAGATCAACATAAACATAGTTATTATTTTAGATCTAGAACATATAATCAATGCCTACATACAAAGAATTCACACTTAAACATCATCACAGATCTACTCCTCAATATAAAAACTACCTTAGATTCTTAACAAAAGCAAACTATATACATATTAGACCAAGTATCTACCACTTTAATTCAACAATCACAAATAACATGCAATCTAAGAAAAAATATAGACTTCTTAAAAGACGCATAATATTGCTAAATAGAATATTCAACCAATTCAATATACGTAGTATTCCTGCCAAAAAAGAAATCCTAAGCCTTTCAAGACTTATTAAAGAAAATAAGCCTAAGAGTTTAGAACAACCGTTTCAATACTTTGAGCTCCAGTCTAAAGTTGTTTTACTTCAAATTAAAGACCTAATTGCAACACAAAATTCAGATACCAAAAGAGCTTAAAATTCAACATACTACACTTGAATAAATCAAATAAAAATGGACAAATTGAACTTCAAAAATACCTACTACAAAGAAGCTTTGGATTTTTCAAAATAATTTTCAAACATCATAGAAAATAGATATTGTAACCTTGAAGTCACGGGAAAGGAGATCATATTTTAATCTAATAAAATAATACTATAGTAGCATTATTATCATCATTACATTACAGACTTACACTTTTAGAAAATGAATTACTTTAGGTCGAAAAATAAGTCTAAAAGAAAACACAAGACACAGAATAGAAGGAAAGTATAGAAAATTTAATTAACAAAGGACTTAGACAAGTTATCTATAGGAAAGATAATTCCTAGAAAACAACCTAAAACTTATTCAATCTATATGCCTCATTCAAAATGAGTTTAACAAGGCCCTCAACATCAATTGAAACTTTTATAGGTCCGAACAATAAATGACAGAAGAATAGAAGCAAACACAACTTTTTGTCTACACGATATCATAACGGAAAGATAAAATAGTATTTCTAATCATAAATTAGAAGAATTAGTGGATGTAGAAAGAGATCTTACTATATTCTTAAACGCATAACTCAACACACTAAAATTTATTCCTTCTACACGCCTCATTCAAAATGAGTTTAACAAGATCGTCAACATCAACTAAAACTTTATAGGTCATTCCCAAATAATAAATGATAGAAGAACATAAATAAATACAACTTCTTGGCTAGACAATATCATAACAGGAAGACGAAATATT
Source organism: Boesenbergia rotunda (assembly GCA_024364735.1). Taxonomy (NCBI): domain Eukaryota; kingdom Viridiplantae; phylum Streptophyta; class Magnoliopsida; order Zingiberales; family Zingiberaceae; genus Boesenbergia; species Boesenbergia rotunda. Next base: position 217,517 of record JAGFNQ010003021.1, on the reverse strand, counting down.
TAATCATAGATTAAAAAAATTAGTGGACGTAGAAAGAGATCTTACTATATTCTCAAACGCATAACTCAACGCACTAAATTCGAGAAGACTGTATAGCCAAGGAAGTTTCTATTTCAATACTTCATTGTTTTTCCATAGGACACAATCACCCACCTTCTTGATGGAGGAGAAGAATGTTCAACTCTTATGACCGAAGAGTCAACATGATTACTACTTACTCGATGACATAATTACATTCATTTAAGGCTAATAATATTTAGTCTTAGAGGCTTGAATAGGAAGAGAATAAGAGGCAAGGTGTTATTTGTCTTATATGACTCTAGATTCTCAAATAGAGAAAAGGCAATCATCAGACTTATTGAGGTTGATATGAACAATAATTTGTCTTATATGACTCTAGATTCTCAAATAGAGAAATGATAATCATCAGACTTATTGAAGTTAATAAAAACAATAACATATGGATAACATATTTTTGTCCCAACTTTAATATGACAATTCAAGATTTTGTTAAATATATTAAAATCATAATCAAGGCAAAACATTATGGAAAATTTAAGAAAGATAATATATAGTTTGGCATCATTTTCTTAGGAAAAATAATAACTTGGATTAATAATAGTTTTAGTGTACAAATTAATGATAATTGAAACCCTTACATCAAGAGGAATTTAGGGGGTGTTTGGTAGGCTTATTTTTCATTTTCATTTTCTGTAGAAAATATGATTTTCTGGAAAACGTGTTTGGTTTGTATTTTCCAACCTTGTTTTCCAGAAAAAGATATAGCGTTTTCTGGAAAACTAGAAAATGAAAGAAAGTCATTTTCTAAAAAATGAGAAAATGTGATTTTCTAGAAAATAAAAATAGAAAATGGAGCAAACCAAACACCCACTTACTTTCTCAAACCAAGAGATTTTTCTTTCGAACCCCTAGCAAGATTAGAATGGACTATAACTTTAGATACATCATCTCAAACTTTACAACTGATAGAATCAATCATTTACAAAGATAGGAATGGAAACTTTACAGTAAGATTTAACAGTTATAGACCTTATACTTCATCAAATGAAGACAATGAAGAAGAAAATAATTTTAACTTAATGAATATTGAAGAAAATACTTTAATTGAGGATAATTTTAATATCCCGTAGCAACTTGGTCAAAAATGATGGTGCAAATAGCATCAATTATGAATAGTCAACCTCTAGTATTTTAATGTATGATAATATACTAAGGTCTGGTCAAAGTGATCAAGAGTTAAGCCAAACATGACTTGATGTTTGGTAGGGTAAACCTAAGCTTGATCAGGTTGACCAAAGGGTTAGCCAAACAAGACCGAATGTTTGGCAGGGTGATCAAACCTAGATTTGATATGTTTGACAATATACCAAGGTTTGATCAGTTAAAACGAGGGTTAATCAAACAAGATCTGATGTTTGGTAGAGAACCCAGGGATGGTCAGTTTGACCAAGAGATAAGCCAAACAGGACTTGATCTTTGGCAGAATAATAAAACACATTTGGACTAAGCCAAACATGACTTGATGTTTGGCAGAAAGAAGTTTAGTCAGGATTAAGATAACTAGCAAAGAAGTACTGGTTCGGGGAATTGGGCACGAAGTCTGGACCTGCAGGGGTGAGCACGAGGACTTGGTCCGGGGGATCGAGCAGAAGACTTTGCCGAACGGGGATCGCGGATAGGAGTCAAGATGGGTTGAGGTCGAATGTCATCGAGTTCCGGATTCTCGAAGGCCAAGCAAAATTCCTGGTCGGGGATCGGGCAACAAAGACTTGACAAATGAAGCCGAGCACGAATACTTGATCCGGGGGACTGAGCAGAAGACTTTGTTGAGCGGGGATCGCGGACAGGAGTCAAGACGGGTCGAGGTCGAATGTCATCGAGTTTTGGATTCTTGGAGGCCAAGCAAAAGTCCAACCGGAAGTCCCGGTTGGCAAAAGATAACTTCTCCAGAGTGGAGTAGGTGAGGATACGTTCCTCGGGAAACGGAACAGTAGGCGTCGGTTCGACCTAGGATTTCATTTGAATTCCAAATTCAAAACCAGACAGCTTTGGCTATCAATCATTAAGGCCAAGAATTATTTGTTTTGCCTTGTATTTGTTTGTCTTGAAGGAAGCTAGAGTTGGAGGCAAGATAGGAGAGCAAACGCAAGAAAACAAGAAACCTGGAAAAGGGCTCTTAGGCGCCTGAATGACTCCCAGGCGCCTGAATAGCTCCCAGGCGCTTGGGATGCAGGCCTTATCTCTGTGCCGAGTAAGCCAGTTCAGATCAAGTTTTGACCGCAACTAGGGAGCCTGAATGCTCTTTCAGGCGCCTGAATAACCTTTCAGACACCTAAATAAGTGCTATATAAAGGGGTCGAGTGCAGAAGTTCAGATCATCAACTTATACATCTGCTTACTCATTTTGTGCAAAGGAAAAGTGTTGAGATGAAGCTCTGCGACCAAGGAGGCTCTAGGAGGAAGTGCACGACTCTTCGGAGTTCCAGATTGGTCAAGATCGTCATCTTCTGTTTGGTTTGCATTTAGTTTGCAATTCTTTATCAGTATTTTGATTGTACTCTCAATTGTAAGACAGGTTTCTCCGCTTCCGAAAATTCTGGAAAGGAGACCACTAGTGGACGGGCGCTATCCATAATTAGTCCTTGGACGTACTGACCCTAGGGGGTTGGGAACCAAGTAAATGCCGCGAGTTCTTGTTGTGTTCGTTTTTATTTTTATTATTCCGCTGCTACTAACCACTTTGATATTAAGTGAACAATCAATGAAGATTCGATGATAAATTGATGAGTTGATATTCACCCCCCCTCTCTATCGATGCCACCGGTCCTACAATTGGTATCAAAGCAAGTGGCTCTGATCGGACTCACCGTCGAAGGAGAAAGAAGGCTAGAAATTGAGGGGGAGTCAAGGGTGAAAGAGGTATTTTTATTTTATAATTTCTAAATTTAAGTTTCATATAATTTGTTTCAAATGCAGTGAGAGATGACATTACAAAAATAAGTGTCCTACTCATAAGACTCGTATGTCACCACCGGCGGCAACGGAAGTATCAACAGTAGGAGCTCGGAGGGACAAAAGTCACATCATGTGCTTCAAGTGCCAAAAGTATGGGCATTACAAGAACCAGTGTCCGGACTAGAGGATCAGCTGATCAACATTGTCAGGAAATATGACAAAGGTAAAAGAGATACAAAACAATAATTTATGCAAAAAAATGCTTTTCAAATTCCTAAAAAGCTACATAACTTTTTTGGTAATTTAGATAATAATGTTAATTTTTCTATCAATTTAGATTATTTATATGAGAAATTAGAAATATTACATGATAGTTCAAATAGTAATGATCTAAATAATATCAACATTATCAAAATTAATTCTGTAATTTTTTCAATTAATGGTGCAATATCAAGAATTAATTCTGAGATTTTATCACATAAGTCAGTAGATAATCCTGAAACTCTGTTTAATAATTTTATTAATTCAGAAAATTATTTTATTAATTTTGAAAATAATTTTGTTTATATTGAAAATAATTTTAATAACCCTAAAGATAATAATCAAACTTTAATTAATAACTCTGAAGATAATAATCAAACCTTAATTAATAATCAAAATAATTCTAATAACTTTGAAAATAATTATGAATCCTTAATTAAATGTTCTACTTATTTTGAAAATAATGATACAACCTTAATTAGTAATCTTGAAAATTATTCTACTTATTTTGAAGATAAAGATACAACTTTTATTTCAGAATCTGATTTGAAGATGAAGATAAATTTATTAAAATTGAAGCTATAATTAAAAAGGCTTACAAGAATTCAAATAAAACAGAAGTATTAAATAAAATTGAAAACTTAAAAACAAAAGAAATATTAGGTGAATCAGAATTCTTTAAATTAATAGAAATGATGTAATTAGATCCAAAATTATTATTCAAATCTTAAAGCCTACGGGGCTATGGTGCAGTGGTAAGGCGACTAGTCAGTAACTCAAGCATCTACAGTTCGATCCCTAGCTACGGTGTATTTGCAGAAATTTTTTCTCCAAATGGGGCGCGAACCCTGGGACACTGGGCTTCTAGAACGCCCACTGCGAGCGCTTCGCGATTTACCCTGGCGGCCGGTGGAAAACTTTCGTGAGACCGGGTCAATCGCTCAAGGTTGGAATAACCTCGTTAATCATTATTAAAATCTTAAAAACATAAATCTAATTAATCCAATTCTTAAATCCCAATTAAACCTTAAATTTAAATTAATTACCTTCAATTATGAAACTAAATAAAATTCTACCCAACTAGAACAATCAACTCAATAATAATAAATTAAACCTTAAATTTAAATTAATTACCTTCAATTATGAAACTAAATAAAATTCTACCCAACTAGAACAATCAACTCAATAATAATAAATATGTCAAAATCAGTTGACATATTCACGGGTTCATATTCTGTATCAAATCGAGAATTTGATACTTTATTAGAAATCAAATTAAATTGCTTGACTTGATTGACGCATGCATAACTGTCATGCTCATACATCTGTTTATATTTTTTTTTCCATATATCTGTCATGTCATTCATGCTAGCTTATTTCTTGCTTAATCTAGAATGGCTAGATAGGAATAAGATTGGTTGACACTTACCTATCATAGTATCAAGGTGGGGCGAGATGATAGTACTTTAGGGAAGCTTGGTCTGGGAAGTCAGGAAGGGTAAGGAATACCCAACTTGATCGACCTAGCTAAGTGAAACTAGCCAAAGCTACCTCGCTACATCTTAGACTAGTTAGACCAGAGTTTCTCAAATAACAAATTGAAAGTATCATTTCTATAAAAGGCTTTGTCTAAGGAACAAGTTGTTGATACAATAAGGTTAAGGCCAAAGAAAGCCCCTGTGTCTCGTCAAGACCTGAAAGCTAATTAATGAAATTTACTTTTAAGTTACTAATTGTTAAACTTGAATCTAACTCAAGGTCAATCAATCTATAAAATTAAATTGAGAAAAATTATTCAAGCATCTCACAACACCCATAAGGCAACCATGCTTGTTTGTACTGCAACACTTAGAATGAGTGAGATGATAAGGACTAATCTGTAGGATCGTTGCAGGTCGATAGACGGGGGGTGAATATCAACTCGAAAAAATCGTCGGAATTTCATCGAAAAATGTCTTTCTATCAGGGTTAGTACGCAACGGAAATAAAAATAAACTTAAAGAAAGACAAGATAAACATGCGGGATTTTACTTGGTTCACAACCCCCTAGGGTCAGTACATCTAAGGCCTAGGCACTCAATCGTAAGTCCACTAATGGTCTCCTTTCCAGGCTTTCCGGAGGCAGAGAAACCCGTCTTATAGTTCAAGTTACAAACAAAGAATAAATAAATTTAGTACGTAAATGAAAAGCAAACCAAAAGAAAATTGAAGATTCGGCCAATCCGGAAGTCCAAAGTGCTGCGCACTTCTCTTAGAGCCTCCTTGGTCGCAGAGCTTCGCCTTGAGTACTTTTTCTTTGCACGAAACGCTTTAGTGGATGTGAGAATTGATGTCCAGCAATGAGGGGTCGAACCCCTTTATAAACAGGTTTCACGGGCGCTTGTAAGCTCTTGGGCGCCTGCCACGTGTCGGTTAAACTTCATTCATTGCACTGAATTTGCAGCAGTGATAAAACTACCTTCCCAGGCGCCTGGGACCTTCCCAGGCTCCTGGGATAGGGCTGCCACAACTGGGTGCCCAACCTATCTTGGGCGCCTGATTCAAGTCAGGCGCCCAGGAAAGTCTTCCTAGGTGCGTTTTCTCCTGTGTTTGCTTTCCTATCTTGCCTCCAACTCCAGGTACTTGCAAGACAACAAACACAAGACAAACATACAAATAATCTTAGTCTTAAAGAATGGTTCTGACTTTGGATTTCACCCGAAACCCTAGGTTGAACCGACGTCTAATGTTTCCTTTCTTGGGAAGCGCGTCCTCACCTACTCCACACTTGGAGAAGTTGGGTTTGCCAACCGAGACCTCCGATTAGACTTTCGCTTAGCCTTCGAGAACCCGAATCTCGAGACGTCCGACCTCGACCCGTCTCTACTTCTGTTCGCGATCCTCGCTCGACTAAAGCTTTTACCAACCGGGACCTCCGGCTGGACTTTTGCTCGGCCTCCGAGAACTCGGATCTCGAGACGTCCAACCTCGACCCGTCTCTACATCTGTTCACCATCCTTGCTAAGCTAAGACTCCGTTGCCCGATCCCCGACCAAGACTTAGTGCTCAGTCCCTCGGACCATGACTTCGTGCCCAGCTTCACTCACCAGGACTTAGTCCACCTAGCTTCACTCACTCGGATTTAGTCCACCTAGCTTCACTCACTAAGATTTACTTCACCTAGCTTCACTCACTAGGATTTCCTTCACCTGACTTCACTTGCTAGGACCCGGCTTCACTCACCAGGATTTAGTTCACCAAAATCACTCCTTTTCTAGTCATCATGATCCTAACTAGACTTCCTCCAATCTTCAGGTAAATATAATCTCACACCTCAAGTCCGGTGTGATTTAATCCCTTGGTCAAACTGACCAACCCTGGGTTCTATACATTCTGCCAAACATCAGATCATGTTTGGCTAACCCTTTGTCAAACTGATCAAACCTGGGTTAACCCTATTGGTGCAGGAAGCACCATATCGAACCTTGTTTTGATATTGCCAAAGGATTCAAAGTTAAGTACTATTTATGATCTAATGTGCTCATTAAGTGTGCAGGAAACAAAGTCCTAGCGAAGGGCTGCTAGGCACTTGGCGAAGGACTGCCAGGAAACAAAGTCCTAGTGAAGGGCTGCTAGGCACCTGGCGAAGGACTGCCAGGAAACAAAGTCCTAGCGAAGGGCTTCTAGGCACCTAACGAAGGACTGCTAGGCATCGGAACCCTAAGACCTGGCGAAGGGCTGCTGGGCACCTAGCGAAGGACTGCTAGGAGTCGAAGACCTAGCGAAGGACTGCTAGGCACCAGGTGAGGGACTGCTTGGAACCGAAGACCTGGCGAAGGACTGCTGGGCACCAGGCGAAGGACTGCCTGGTACTGAAGACCTGGCGAAGGACATCTAGGCACCTGGCGAAGGACTGCTGGGCAAAAGTCCAACCGGAGGAGCCGGTTGGCAATAGGTAAATTCTCCTGAGAGGAGTAGGTGAGGACGCGTTCCCCGTCGAGGGAACAGTAGGCGTCGGTTCGACATAGGGTTCCATTTTGGAGACCCAAAGTCAGAACCAAGACAGCTACGGCTGTAAGACTCACTAACATACTTGCTTTATAATGTTTGGTACTAACCCTGGATGCAGGACCGAAGGAACGAGTGTCTGCAGCTCAGAACGCCTCAAAGGAAAGAGGCAGCAGTTGGGTTGGGCGCCCGGAAGGTCCCGGGCGCCCTAGGTAAAAGCCAAACAAGAATTAGCAAGAAAAAGCTTCGGAAGCTCACTGGGCGGGGCGCCCCCATGCTCCCAGGTGCCCCGGATGCCTCGGGCACCCTGGGCTCAAGCCAACGAAGAGGATAGAGTTTAACTCAGCGAGAAGCCAGCGGACCGAGCCAACCCGGGCGCCCCCTGCTTCCCGGGCGCCCCCGTCAAACCTCGAGCCCGATCCTGGAGGGATAAGGGTTGACCGAGAGTTTTACGGATCGAAGGACACGTGGAGGGCGCCCCTAACGTCCAGGGCGCCTCCAGGCTCACTATATAAGGAGCTCGACCCCTAAGGCTTCAGAACACATTCTTCCAACGCTACTACGCTCTTCGACTCAAGCGCTCTGCTCCGGAAACCTCCCATCTCAAGATTGAAGCGCCGACGACGACCCTCTGCTCCGAAGTACAATCCACACCGGGCGTCGGTAACGAAAGAGCTTAATTTTAAGTTTACTGTACTACATCTATAAAATCTCTCTGTAAACATTTGTGCACATATAGAATTGTCCGAAGTAAACGGTCAACGATTGTGGGCCTTGGAGTAGGAGCCGACCGCGACTCCAAACCAAGTAAAATCGCTTGAGTTCGCGTTTGTGTTTCTTTATTTTCCGCTGCCTATTCTCTTTTCGAATCCGAAACGTTTTACGATATTCACCTCCCCCCCCCTCTATCGTTCTTCTCAATCCAACAAACCCTACCAAACATAAGGTCCTGTTTGGTTTAACCCTTGATTATTTCGACCACCCTTAATAGATGATCTAACATATATTGTTACTAATTTTAGTATATTGTCAAACATCGAAACCCTAGAGGATGACTGTTCATCACTGATGCATTTTGCACCAACATAATCAATTGATAAATGTTTTCATAATGGTTTTTCAAAAATCCTTAGAATATTTTCTTTAAAATCTATTTTAAGAATAGTGACTAAACATAATAATATTTTAATAAATTTCGTGCATGACTGTGTGTACTTATAAATATATTTCAAAAATTATATATTTTTTTGAAAATTATTTGACCTACACTTAGACACATACCTTCTAGGTCAACACTAAAATCTCTTAAGACACTTAGGTAGAGGTCTTTGTAGCTAACAAGAGTAGCCAGAAGGTGTCAAGTTTTCGGTGAATCAGTGTTTATGGTGTTCTCAAACGTTTCTATTGAAAAATTTATTTTTGAAAAACTATTCTTTCCAAAAAAATTATTATCTCTTTCAAAATGATTTTTGATTGAAAAATTATTTTTACAAAAATATTACTTCAAAAATTTATGTCCTTCAAAATGTTTTTTTTTCGAAAAATATTCCTTTAAAAATTTATGTCTTTCAAAATGTTTTTTGAAAAAATACTTCTTCAAAATTATTATATTTTTCTAAAAATTCTTTAATTGCTCTTATGATTTGGATAAACTCTAAAGACACATAGAAAATTTTCCTTATGATCTGAAAGGATCCCTAAGATTGTATCAGATTTAGGGGAAGGTTCAAATTAAAAGAACCATTTAGAAAAAAATACTATATTTTCAGAAAATACTATCTTTTCAGAAATACTATATTTGTGAAAAATACAATATTCTCATTTTTTAAAATTTTTTAAATCTTTTCGAACATCTTTGAAAATTGCTTGAGATAGGAAAGTTTTCCTTGTAGTTAACAAGGTTTCCTAGGATTGCATTAGATTGGGGAGGAATCCAAACCAAGAAATTTATTTTTCAAAAATTAAATACTTAAATTGAATATATTTTATCTTTATTGGAAAATCTCTATGACACAGGAAATTTTTCTTGTGGTCAACAAAATTCCTAGGATTGTGTCAGATTAGGAAGGAATCCAAACCAAGAAATTTATTTTTCAAAAATTAAATATATTTTATTTTTATTGGAAAATCTCTAAGACACATAGGAAATTTTTCTTGTGGTCAACAAGATTCCTAGTATTGTGTCAGATTTAGGAAAATTTAAATCAATTAAGTTCCTATTTTCTCAAATTTTACTCAAGTACTTGGTGTTCTCTAAAATATTTTCTGAAAAAACTACTTGAGTTATAAAATTAAAAAAAAGGGAGGATTTTTGAAAATTATGTTTTCCTTAAAAATCTTAAATGTTTTCAAAAATCGTATTGTTGGTGCAAATGTTAAGTTAATATCTTTATTATTGCCAAATATTGACTTAAAACCCTTAAAATCTTTATCAAAGATCCTTTTTGATGTGTGTCAAAGGGGGAGAGAGTACCTTAAATTAGATTTTTTCAATTTCTCTCAAGTATTGACCTAAAACCTTTAAAATCTTTATCAAAGATCCTTTTTTATGTGTGTCAAAGAGGGAGAGAGTACCTTAAGTTAGATTTTTTTGATTTCTCCCAAGTATTGACCTAAAACCCTTAGACCAAAATCTAACTTAAGATTATTGTCAAACATCAAAAAGAGGGAGACTGATGGTACAAAGAGCACCAGTTATGAACGGTGAACCTCTAATGTTTTAATATTTGACAATATACTAAGGTCTGGTCAAAGTGATCAAGGGTTAAGTCAAACAGGACCTGATGTTTTGTATGGTAAGCCCAAGCTTGATCAGGTTAACCAAAGGGTTAGCCAAACAGGACCAGATGTTTGGCAGGGTGATCAATCCTAGATCTGATATGTTTGACAATATACCAAGGATTGATCAGTTAGAACAAGGGTTAGTCAAACAGGATCTAATATTTGGCAGAGAACCCAGGGTTGGTTAGTTTGACCAAGAGATAAGTCAAACAGGACTTGATGATTGGCAGAGTAATAAAACACATTTGGACTAAGCCAAACAAGACTTGATGTTTGGTAGAAAGAAGTCTAGTCAATATTAAGATGACTAGCAAAGAAGTCCTGGTTCGAAGAATAGGGCACGAAGTCTTGACCTGTAGGGTTGAGCACGAAGACTTGGTCCGAGGGACAGAGCAGAAGACTTTGTCGAGCGGGGATCGTGGATAGAAGTCGAGATGGGTCGAGGTCGAATGTCATCGAGTTCCGGATTCTCGGAGGCCGAGCAAAAGTCCTAGTTGGGGATCGGGCAACGAAGACTTGGCAAGTGAAGCCGAGCACGAAGACTTGGTCCGGGGGACCAAGCAGAAGACTTTACCGAGCGAGGATCACGGACAGGAGTCGAGATAGGTCAAGGTCGAATGTCATCGAGTTTCGCATTCTCGAAGGTTGAGCAAAAGTCCAACTGGAGGTCCCGGTTGGCAAACTTCTCCAGATTGGAGTAGGTGAGGATGCGCTCCCCGGGAAAGAGAACAGTAGGCATCGGTTCGACCTGTAATTTCATTTGAAATCCAAAGTCAGAATCAGACAGCTCTAGTTGTTAATCATTAAGGCCAAGGATTATTTGTTTTGTCTTTTGTTTGTTTGTCTTGTAGGAACCTAGAGTTGGATGCAAGATAGGAGAGCAAACACAAGAACATAAGAAACCTGGGAAAGGGATCCCAGGTGCCTAGGAGTCATCCTAGGCGCCTGAATAGCTCCCAGGCACTTGGGTTGCAGGCCTTATCTCTACGTCGAATATGCCAGTTCGGATCAAGCTTTGACGGCGACTAGGGTGCCTGAATAAGTGCTATATAAAGGGGTCGAGTGCAGCAGTTCAGAACATCAACTTATACATCTGTTTACTCATTCTGTGTAAAGGAAAAGTGTTGAGATGAAGCTCTACGACCAAGGAGGCTCCAGGAGGAAGTGTGTGACGCTTCGGAGTTCTAGATTGGTCAAGATCATCATCTTCTGTTTGGTTTGCATTTAGTTTATAATTCTTTATCAGTATTTTGATTGTACTCTCAACTGTAAGACGAGTTTCTCCGTCTCTGAAAATTTTGAAAAGGAGACCACTAGTGGGCAGATGAGACCCGTAATTAGGCCTTGGACGTACTAGCCCTAGGGGGTTGAGAACCAATTAAATCCTGCAAGTTCTTGTTGTGTTCGTTTTTGTTTGTATTATTCCGCTGCTACTAATAATTCTGATATTAAGTGAACAATCAAAGAAGATCTGACGATAAATTGATGAGTCGATATTCACCCCCCCCCCCCCCCCCACTATCGACACCACCGACCCTACAGAAAACACCTTCAAACTATCAATCATCTTTTACTACATCATACAAGTAACATGAATTGTATGTTTTAACAAGAGATACAACATGATTTTTTGATACTTTGGATGAATTCTTATACATTCATGCAAAAATGACAACTTATCTAACCCCAAAAGAATTAACTGAACTTGAGAAATTTGAGAAGCAACAACAAAAACTTGATAATAACTAGAAATTATACTTTGATGAAGCACGAAATATAATTACTAGAAAATAATTTAACAAATTAAATCTCATGAATCCGACAGAGTCTACTACTACATCTGTCACGTCCAAACCATTAATAATCTAGTATCTAGAAAGTTCTATGAGAACTACGGACTATGGGCATGGATACCCACCAAGAACAGAAATTACTCCATATACAAATAATAATCCCTTTCTTTGAACTATAGGGATCGTAAAAGAAGGCCACCTGAAATCACTTATTTTGAAAAAATTCAATACTTCTAAATATAGTGTTATATCTGAAATATGTTCTAAGGCAATCACCTTAAGAAATGTATTATTTATTGAATAAATATATTTGTTTCACTATTTAGATGCACATTCTTTATGTGTATGATTGGATCTTAAACTCATTTATTGATCATCGGCAATATGATTCATAGCATGAGAGAATTCATGGTTGAATCTCGACTAGTGAACATCTCTATATGTGAAATTATGAATGCATTAAAATTTTTCATAGTTGACAAACTGATATATTCAAACATCATTAGTTGAATATATCAATTCTATAAGACTAACATGGGTTATACTCCTTGTTTTAACAAAGTAGCTATTCATCACTAGCTGGAGACATTAGAATGTCGAGAGTTTAACGTGGATGCTAGTTATGATAACTAGTTCATTAGAGTAACCTACCATAAGACTTTATATGATTCTCTACATATATAGATATGTCTATGAAGTTCTTATTGCAGTTTAAGTGCGAGTTTCCTTCGACTTTAGGTATTCAAGTCACCTTGGTCATAAATGTTGGAGATGATTGGATGGCTAAAGGGGGGTGAATAGATCATCACCTTCAATTCACAGCTCTCTTCCTACACTTTGTTAGCACACAGCGAAATATAAAATAAATTAAACTAACAAAGAAAATAAGTCGCTAACTCACGTCGATTTACGTGGTTCGGAGATGATGCTCCTACTCTACGGTAGTCCATAAGGTGGACGAACCCGATCCGTCGGTAGATGACTCCCCGAAAAACCTCCGGTTAGCTCGTGTAACTCCTTGTGGGCGGAGAAACCTCACCACAACATGCACATTTGAGCTTGGTAGACTACTAATAAGCTTTAACCATGCTTATTTCGTCAACCTTGCTCAAGCAAATCGAGTTCTCTTAAATAGAACTCGTTTACTGATCCACCCGTTACTAGTCGACTGGTGCCAACACTATTCGACTGGCAGCTATCTAATTCAAACATTTCAGCCCAACATTTGAATTCAGCCAACACCAGTCGACTGTATAGAAGATTAGTCGACTGATCTTTCTGTAACCTCAATCAATCGACTAATCCCATACCAGTTGACTGGTAAAACCCTAAACCTAGAGTTTTCCTTCACAAGTACATTTCACTTGCACTCGGACCCTCACGAGTCACTTTACCCTTTATCACAGCCTTGACCTGTTACCTTCGAGCCTTCTTCACTTTGGCTCTTATCCCTTGGATGCATACAAGCCCGTGGCTCATCTCCATGTCATCCTTCACATATGCCTTGAAGTACGCTTCCGTCGGCTCATCGTTACTGCATTGTCAATGGTCCATCGGATGCTCCATCCTTCACTGAACCCGAAGCCGTCAAGCTAAGACTATGTGTATCCTGCAAACATGCACACTCAAATACACATATCAAATACAAGGGTGAACCTAACTTAAACCCTTTTCCCAAACATCAAAACACATGGTCCAATGGACCATAGATTGCCTTAACAATCACCCCCTTTTTGATATTTGACAATACGTTTAAGTTAGGAAAAACAAATAGCAAATACAAATACTAATAACATTTGGGCTTACGTTGCCAAGGATACACTTTGGACTTATCCCGCCAATGCATATGCATTGCAATGCAAGCATGATCCTATCACAAGGCATCCCTCACACCTAAACTCCCTAATAAGTTAGGAATTTCATCAAAACACATATCAAATACAAGGGTGAACATAACTTAAATCCCCTTTTCTCAAACATCAAAACACATGGTCCAACGGACCATAAATTGTCTTAACAATCACCCCCTTTTTGATGCTTGACAATACGTTTAAGTTAGAAAAAATAAATAGCAAATAAAAATACTAATAACATTTGGACTTACGTTGCCAAAGCTACACTTTGGACTTATCCGGCCAATGCATATGCATTGCAATACAAACATGATCCTATCACAAGGCATCCCTCACACCTAAACTCTCTAATAAGTTAGGAATTTCATCAAAGGTTTTTTAAGAACCTATCCCAAGGCTCCCCCTACACTTGAACTTACCTAGGGCTCTTTAAGAACCTTCATAAGATTCTCCCTTTGCCAATAAATGAGCAACAAAGCTCTCCCTTCACCTAAGATCCCACTTGAGCTACGATTTCTTGCAAAGGTACATAAGGTTTTCCTAATTAAACCTTAATTCTCCTCCTTTGCTATACATCAAAAAGAACTCCAATAATATCCTAATTATTGGATTCTTTACTCTCTAATGACAATAAACATTGTGTATTAATCCCCCATAAGATTATACACATGTCTAACATCATTAGGGCACTTTTCAAATTTGCTGAAAACAATTTCAACATGTATCAGTCGGCTGAGACAGTTACTAATCGGCTAATCCCTATCGAAAAATAACCTTACAGTATTACCAGTCGACTGCTCCTCTCTACCAGCTGACTGGCACCCTGAAATCAGTTTTTCAACATTTGTGAACCCAATTTCAGAAATTCATAACTAATTCCACAGATCTTCAAAAATGTCCAAATTTTGTGGAGAGGTCTATGATACCCGTGTCTATTTGGAAAAAATATATTTAAAAATGTACATATCTCAGATCCTATGATTGACACAAAACTCAAAGCTAGCTAAATAGTTCAATTGAACATTGACATAAAGTCCTAGTTTTAACTTCCTCTTGATGTATTTGCCCATACTAAATCACAATGCATCCCTAGCATTAGTTTATATGACATTTATACATCAAAACTAATTTTTCATACAATATAACCCCAATGTCATATTTATTGTATGAAACACAAACCACATGTGCTAAATCCCTAAGGTTGAGACTCAAATCCGTCTCCAAACCCTTTGACACATTCCATGGTCCATTTAGACTCCTAAGAGATATCCTCCTGAGATCCATTGATCATGGTCCCAATTTGGCTCTTAGAACTTTCCCTTGAGCTCTTATCCTTATCCACCTCCCTAGGTGACTCATCTACAACCACTAAGCCACATCGGTGTACCTCTGGTGATTCTTGGCTTACAAATCTCACATTCTTAACCTTAGACACCTTGTCCTTGGTTAAGTTCTTCTTCTTACCCTTAAATGACACTCCCTTGCCATTTTTGGACTTTCCTTTGCTATAGTTATATGACACATTTGCATATGACTTTTCCTTAGCATCGGAGGGCCTAGATTGGTATCCCAAACCCAATCTATCATTGTTGAGTTTTTGACTCCCCAACACCATACCTAACCCCTTAGATTCAATAGTGAATCTATCTAGGATTTTCTCTAATTTATCTAGCTTTTCTCTTAAAGCTTTATTTTATTTTTTTAGGATTCTAACCCTAGAATCAACATGTACACCTTGGATATTCCTAGACCTACCCATTCTAGGCATATGCCTTTTCTTTTTGGGATTAATGCCTAGATCTTTACGTCTCATGTTCTAGGTTTATCATGAATGAATTTCCTACGGTTATGATCTACCTTACTAACCCTATGTCTATCATGATACTTAAATCCAAAATTATGCATGGGTACATGATGCAAATTATTTCTAGCATGCATTGAAGAGTCTAAATTTGAATTATACATTGAGTTAGGGGTGTCAATTCGGGTGGGTCGGGTCGGGTTCGGGTCGGGTTGGAAAAACAAAATTTTTAACTCCCAACCCGAACCCGAACTCAACCCGAAATGCCCAAACCCAAACCCGAACCTGACCAACCCGATCAACCCGAACCCAACCCGAATAACCCAAAAAAAACGGATTCAAAACGTTTTTTTTCTCTATTTTTCCTATAATTCTTCACTTTTATCTCAATACTCCATCATTATCATACTAATATTGGCATTAATATACATAAAAATATCTTATTTTCAAAATAAAATTTGATTTAACCCCAAAAAAACACTAAATATTAAATTCGGGTCAACCCAAACCCGACCCAACCCGACCCGACCCGAACCCGAACCCGCCGAAAATTTTCAACCCGAAATCCTCCAACCCGAACCCGAAAATTTTCAACCCGAACCCGATTTTTTCGGGTCTATTCAGGTTGGGTCGTCGGGTCGTGTTGATTTTTGACACCCCTACTTTGAGTTAGGCCATACCTCTCTTTCCCTTCACATGAGCTCTTTATTCTCTCCTTTTTCCATATCCTCAAATGCTTCAACTTCTTAAATTCTCCCTTCCTTAAGCATTTGGTGTCGTAGTGGCTCCACTCGCCACATGTGAAATATCGATTGTCCTTGTTCTCCTTCTTTATCCTACAACTCAAATTAGATTTTAATTAAATTGGGTCTAGTTTAGGAGTTACCTTAGGGTTTGCCTTGCCTCCCCCTACAATGAAGTTATCCTTCTTGTCCTTACAAGTCTTCCTTGGACATTGGCTTCCATAGTGCCCCCTTTTATTGCACTTAAAGCACACAATGTGCTCCATGCTTTTGAAACTTAGGGCTCCAGTCATTGGTTCTAGTGGAGTCTTCCTAACACTTTTCGGGTATCTATTATTCTAATGCCCTACTTTCCTACACTCAAAACATGTTATGTGATTTTTATTTTTGATTAACGAGTTTGAGTTACTTCTTGACTTGTAGAGGAAATGTGAATTTCCTCTTCACTTCTTCCGGTGGTGGAAGTTTCTTCTTCTTGCTTCGGCATTGAAGATGGTCTCTCCTCCCCCTCAACCCATAAAGTGGAGGCTTCTTCTATTTCTTCCTCGGATGTTGAGCACCCCTCAACTTTTGGTTCCCTAGACTCTTGAGTTTGTGAGTTTGATTCTTCGGGTTCTTCATGAAGTGCGACTAGCTCGTTCTATAACTCCTTAGCATTCCTATACTCACCTATCCTATCCAAAATGTCATTGGGTATTAAATTGATTAACATTTTGGATACCTTATCATTGATTTCGAATTAATGAATTTGCTCCTCGGTCTACTTCATCTTCTTAAGTGTCCTTCCCCTTTTATCCTTGGGAGCATCGAAACCTACTTCTATACACAACCAATCTTCAATATTAGTCATAAGAAAATACAACATTTTACCTTTCCAATATGCAAAATCTTCGCGGTCGTATGGACGTGGGATCTGGATATCCCATCCTAGCAGACCATCTGAATCCATATTTTTCTTTTTCCTCTAGCGTCTTGCTCTCCTGACTATTAGTTCGTAGATGAGCGAACTCGCTCTGATACCACTTGTTGGAGATAATTTGATGGCTAGAGGGGGTGAATAGCTTGTCACCCTCAATTCACGATTCTCTTTGTTAGTGCACAACGGAATACAAAACAAACTAAACTAACAAGAAAAACAAGCCGCTAACCCACGTCGATTTACGTGGTTCAGAGATGACGCTCCTACTCCACAGCAGTCCATAAGGTGGACAATCCCGATCCATCGGTGGATGACTGATGGACCCGAGATAGGTGTCACGAATGTGGGTCTCAAATTTAGATATTTATAAGCTGGAAACCCTTTTTGCAATCAAAGAATAAAAGCGTAGTAAAGGGGCCACAGGTAGTATTTTTCCTAGGGCTAGTTAAGATTGTGTGATTCGAGCTTGAATTTATGTGTCGTTGATATTTTTGGGTTTCAAATAAAATCTGGGTTTTGTTTTGCAATGAGAAATGAAAATACAATGCACAGGAAGTAAACTTACCCTTAAGAACTAACCATGGTAATAGCAGCTAATGAATTCAACTAATGGAGAACTTAATCAACAATTGCAACTGAAGTATCCAAAGCTGTAATTGAAAATCCTGAATTGAAACTAATCACTACAACTTGGAAGACAAAGCTAATAGTGAAGAGCTAATCATGCATTAAAGCTAGAAATGGAACTAAATGCGGCAAGAAATGGAAATGGAGCTAATCATGCACTTGATACTAAATTCAAGAACTGTAGACAGCTGATTCACAGACCAAAAACTGATATGCAGCAAGAAATGGAACTAAATGCGAAGTAACTGGAATTCAGAAGCAAGTTGAACATAAACTATCTGAAATTCTGGAATGGAGAACAAGCTGAAATCAAGAAAAGGAAACTGCTACAAAATTTCAGAAACAATAGCAATGATTGCATTGAGAAATCGAATGCAGATATGGACATGAAGAACTTAATAAATCTGATGCAGTGATGCAATGGTAAAATAGGTGCTGAAACTGACAAATGCAAACTGATATGCAGAACAACATTAAACTGATACAAATTGAACTGATACGCAGAGTAAAAATGGCACGCAAGTGGATATAAAGTTCAGTTACCAACTTGGACTGTTATGCAGAACACTAAGCTGAATTCCTTAACAAATCGAATAAAGAACAATCAGTAACTAATGTGGAGTAAGAAAATGAGAAGCGATTGATTGAGAAACAACAAACAAAAGGCAGACTTCTTGAGTAAATGAAATTGCAGGAGTTGAACTTGGCACGCAAGGCAGGCTTAGTACAATTTCAGAATTACTGAACTAAAAATTGGCAAACTGAACTCAAATACAGCTATAGAAATCGAATTTCAGGAATGAAGTTGGAGCTTTACAGAAATAACCTGACAAGCATCAATTGGAACTAAGTGCAGAAATGGTAGCAGATCAATTCAAAAAAAAAATGAACTGCAGGGAAGTAACCCTGTATGCAGGAATGAAATGCAACAACAAAATGAATGCGAAAATCAAATTAAACCACTGAATTCAAATGCAAGGGAATTCGAATGCAGTGCTAGACTGATACAAACTTAGGCAGTGACAAACTTAGAGCTGCAGAAATGATTTAGAGTTTCAAAGATGAAAACTGGATTGATAAGCAAGAAAGTAAATTGGTGCGCAACTAAGAAAACAAAGGTAATATAACTAAACTAAGCTACAATGTAATTCGGCATGTGGAATCTAAGCTAGGTTGCTACAAAGTTCAGGAACCAAAGATGAGAATTGATACGCAGCTAAAACAAAGAACTGATACGCAACATGCACACAAACTGCAAAAATGAACTAATTCAGAATTGATTAAACTACGAAACAAACTGATTCAAGTACAATTGATCTCTAATTAAGCAATCTAACTAATTACTTGTAGAATTTAAATCAACTGAAGAAAGAAACAATTCAGAAAATGAACTTAAACATCTGATACAATTGCATAACAGAAATGAAGTGCTGAAACTGAAATTGCAGCTAAAGAAAACAAGAAATGCAGTAAGAACTAAGCCTCGATCCTTCCCATGTTTCAAGATCTCCTTGTTCGTCACGCAAGGGCAAGCCAAGAACCCCTTCAACTCGCAAATCAATGGGAAAATTAACTCCAATTCAGATCTGCTCACAAACTGTACACAGCTGGGAAATCCACTCCAAACTCCTAGATCTCAATGTGAATGATTGCGATGATGATTTGAAGATCATCTGAGCTCATCCTAGAACCCCTACAGATGGTTCAGATGGAAGGAAATGGACGCGGGTGAGATCCAAGAGCTCAAATGACAGATCTGCCGAAACCCTCAAACAGCTCTGCATCCGGCGCAATCTTGAGCAAAAATCGCCATTGAAGCCTTCTCCCAAGGATCTAGATCTTGCTCCAAGGTCGTGATCGAGTTGGTCACGCCTCTGATGAAGAAAATTTGAAAGAAAACGATGAAAACCTTAGAAAGAACGAAGACAGTGGCTGAAGCTCGGTGAGGTCGCGACAGATCTGAAAACAGAGGAATTCTGTTTAAGTAGTTGAACAGTGAACGGCTGAGATCGTTTCAATTCCATCCAACGGTTCATCTTCGTCCTATTTGACTCAAACTTCCTAGATCTTGATCAGAGGTCAGGATCATCCCCGGGGTAGCTCGGATCTGCCAGATCTACAACGGATGGTTCAAATCACCTTGATCTTTGAATGGATGGTCTAGATCCCTCTGATCGTGATCCAACGGCTAGATGATCTCCGATTGGGCTAAAACCTTCAGATCTTGATCTGATCGCTCGATTAGACTTAATTCCAGCTCGGATTGATCAGAAGTTCTCAGATGGTCTAGATCTAACCGTTCTTGCATCGGACGGTCCATATTAGTTGACGCTTGATTACTTGATCCAGTCCACTTTTGACTCAGCTTTGACCCAACATAACCTAGGTCCATGATCCTTCCAAGCCTACAAAAGTATATCAAAAATTTAGTGACAAAACAACTCAAATATATCAAGATTTGCAATTAGGTCCAAAAAGAGTATAAATCCTAGAACCTAGGATAAATCCACAATGACACAAGTAAAATATGGGTCAAACACGGATTTAAGCATATAAAATGATCAATAAAATGATATTTATCAATGACTCCCCGAAAAACCTTCGGCTAGCTCGCGTAGTTCCTTATAGGTGGAGAAATCTCGTCACAACACACACATGTACACTTGAGCTTGGTAGACTACTAATAAGCTTTAACCAAGCTTATTTCATCAATCTTGCTAAAGCAAACCGAGTTCTCTTAAATAGAACTCGTTTATTAGCGCACAACGGAATACAAAACAAACTAAACTAACAATGAAAACAAGCCTCTAACCCACGTCGATTTACGTGGTTCGGATATGACGCTCCTACTCCACAGCAGTCCATAAGGTGGGCGATCCCGATCTGTCAATAGATGACTCCCCAAAAAACCTCCGTCTAGCTCGTGTAGTTCCTTGTGAGTAGAGAAATCTCGCTATAACACGCACATGCACACCTGAGCTTGGTAGACTATTAATAAGCTTTAACCAAGCTTATTTCGTCAACCTTACTCAAGCAAACCGAGTTCTCTTAAATAGAACTCGTTTGTTGATCCAGATGTTATCAGTCGACTGACAACTGTCAAATTCGAACGTTACAACCCAATATTCAAATTCATTCGACATCAGTCGACTGTATAGAAGATCAGTCGATTGATTTTTCTGTGACCTCAGCTAGTCAACTGATCCCATACCGGTCAACTGGTAAAACCCTAAACGTAGGGTTTCCCTTCACGAGTACATTTCACTCGCACTTGGACCCTCATGACTCACTCGACCCTTTATCGAAACCTTGGCTTGTTGCCTTTAAGCCATCTTCGATTTGGCTCTTGTCCCTCGGATGCATACAATCCCGCGGCTCGTCTCCATGTCATCCTTCACGTATGCCTCGAAGTACACTTCTCTCGTCTCATCATTGTTGTCTTATCCACGGTCCCTCGGATGCTCCATCCTTCATCAGACCCGAAGCCATCAAGCTATGTCTATGTGTATCCTGCAAATCTGTATACTCAAATACACATATCAAATACAAGGGTGAACCTAACTTAAATCCTTTGTCCAAACATCAAAACACATGGTCCCATGGACTATAGATTGCCTAAACAATAAAGACTTATAATTTAACATTCTAAGCAAGCATCTCTTTGGAGGTGTGACCTCAGAATGATTGGGTATAAGTCGAAGTGTCTGAAAGTGTTTGGATAGCTCATAAAGAATTCATTGCTCCTTACGAGGAGATGTATATCCTATGGTACTTGTTAGTGTTGGGGCAATCGACCCAAGTATGATCGGGAGGATCATGGTTTTGATGTGTGTGCCAATATAGTTAAGTTAGGATATTATGTTGTTTTGATATGTGTGAATAAGTCTTGTAGGACTTGGTGAGTCACACATGGAGGACGCATCGGAGGAACGAGAGCCGAGGGAAGAGGACTCCAAGGGCAAGCTGGGGGAAGTGGACTTCAAAGGGCATACGTGAAGGATGGCATGGAGGCGAGCCGAGGGTTTGTGTGCACATCTGAGGGACGACAGCAGGTGGAAGAGGACTTCAAGGGGTGAGCCAAGGGAGTGGACTTGAAGGCATACATGAAGGGTGGTCTTCGGAGTGAGTGTGAGTGGAATTGTACTCGGGGCAGTGGACTGCGCTTGGGGTAGTCGAATGCTAAACCTCACAGAAAGATCAGTCGACTGGTCTTGGACCAGTTGACTGATCAGGTCAAAAACTAGCCGTTGAGACTAGCCATTAGCTAGGTGTTTGGCTACGACCAGTCGACTGCCCCTGGGGCAGTCGACTGGTGCTGAGCTGGGTTGTTTGTTTACACAACCCTCTCCACTATTTAAGCCATAGTTTAAGGCTAAGAGAAGATTAGCTCTTCATTGTAAGATCTTCTCTTTTGTGCTCATCTTCCTCCTCAAACTCTAGATTCATATTGTAAGGAGGAAGAGATATTGTGAGAGGTTGTTCTCCACCGAGAAGGAGAAAGATTTAGCTGGAGTTTGCCTGGGCATGATCCACCGAAGGATCAAGGGATCGTCCACCTCAAGGACACACCGTGGAGTAGGAGCAAGGAATCTCTGAACCACGTAAAAAGTATTGTGTTAGTATTGTAGTGATTGTTAAGCTTTCGTGTGTGCTAACATTGTAGAGAGAGTTGCGACTTGGGGTGACCGAGCTATTCATCCCCCCTCTAGCCATGCCATCGGTCCTAATAGTTAGGACTATTGCTAAAAGTCTTTGGCCAAAACATCACATGTCAAGAGTACGAGACTCTTGGACATATGTTATAGTAACTTGAATCCATAGGACGAGTAAATAACAATTGGGCTAAGAGTGATATAGTCAGTTGAGTGACGACAGACGCAAAACCATATCCTTAACCAAGTGGGTATAAGATGAGTGAAAGGAATAAGACATAACTCACTGTAGTTGTTGAAAGGTTCAGAAGTGGTTCTGGAATTAATCAATAATTTTTCAGTTAATTTGGGATCATGATATATTACTAGATGTCACTCAAGTTTGATCAATAATTAATAGTTAATTATGGACGACTAAAATAATCGAGAACCTATTGGGTCGCACACACTGTGAGTTTATCTGAAGAATTTAAAATGAGATTGAGAATTGGATTCTCCAATCAAGAGAGAGAGACAAAGTTTGGTTAGACCAAACAAAGGGCATATGTGGAAAGATATTTGCCGAAACGAAAGAACGGATGAGCCACGCCTATTGTAGGCAATATGGATTTATTATGGTTTAATAATAAACCAAAAGGAGTTTGGTTTAGTTATGAAATAACTTAGTTTAATCATAAACCAAACCCTTGTGGTTTATTAGAGGTTAGGTTTAATTATGAACCATAGTGGTTTGGTTTTAAACTAAAACTTATACTTAATGGTAATGGATCGAGTTGACTTTGCTTATTAGGTTTGGGAGATGGCCTGCTTTCCAAGTCATGTAGAGGTGTATAAATACCCTTCTATGAGGAGAAGAGGGATGCCAATTCATTATTGATCTTAAGGAAAAACCTACATTATTTTAGGCAATTTCTCTTCTCCTCCTCTCCCTCTCTCTCCCTCTTGGCTGCCTCCCCATAACAAGGAGGCGACCCTACTTGTTGCTTCCACCTTGGGCTGATCCTCTAGCCATGCCACCCTGTCGACCATCATCGCCAGGAGCAGCCACCCGCCAGTTGCCAGCCACCATCTTTGGTTGAATCTCCTTTGTGTTGTCGAATAACTTCTAACCGCTGGGCACAACATCGAGTGGGAGTTCTCTTGATCGATTTGTCTCTAAGCTTGGCTAGTACCAATCGAAGAAGAACGACTCATGGCTTTGTGAATCCATCTCAATGATAACTAGGCGTGGATACGAATAGAGGTGTGGCTTTTTGAGTATCGCTTGGTTGATGGCCTTTCCATTCCGAACCATTCGTCAGGTATATGTAGTGTAAATTTAATTCCGTAAAATTTTATATTGCATGAGATCATGTTTGCACGTGTATTTTGTATACATGGAGGTATGTGTTGTAATAAATTAGAAATTTATTATATTTTATTTCTGCTGTGTATGTTTACCAAACATGTTTTAAGCATGCTTCCGCATCGAGTTCCCTAACATATAGATGAGTGTGATGACCCCCAAATATAGGATACCTACTTATAATAGTGGGTTATCTCTATTAGAAGAGATTACCAAGCCAGATATGAACTTGAAATAGAAACAGGTGAAGCTATGATACGTATAGGAGAAAATTACTTAGGTGATGTAGTCAGACTTGCATGAAAAGGCTATAAGGTAAAATTTCCAGAGGAAATAGCTTGTATAGTAGCTCAACGAAATAACATCTTAAATTTTTGTAACATCGTCCACTAGCTTTTAATAGCTAAAGATGACAATGTGGGAATAGATTTCGACAAAGGGTAGCAATTAGAACAGCTTTAACTATTCTTGGATCTGGATTAAGCCTTTCTACAATGATATCCTAGCACTCACTGCAGTTTCAAAAAATTATTGTAATCTCGAATTAGAAGAAAGACTTTTCAGTAAATTTCTAGGAGACTTAAGAAAAAAATCACAAAGCCTGTAT
Organism: Boesenbergia rotunda; assembly: GCA_024364735.1. Taxonomy (NCBI): domain Eukaryota; kingdom Viridiplantae; phylum Streptophyta; class Magnoliopsida; order Zingiberales; family Zingiberaceae; genus Boesenbergia; species Boesenbergia rotunda. The sequence continues at coordinate 193,172 of JAGFNQ010003021.1, read as the reverse complement.
AGACATGAAAGTAGCTGTTAGATTCAACTAAATTAAATACAAATCAGAAAATTTTGAGAAATTTTATAGAATTTCGTGTGATCTGTTTAGGGGTCCCAAGCTATTAGAGGAAGTAGAACCATAGTTGGAGGGCTCATTTGTTTAAATTTTAAAGTTTTGGAAGATGGTTTGAGAAGAAACCAAAACTTGAACGACTAAAATGATAAAAGGGGGCAAATTTGGAATTAACCAAATGTTAGGGGTTTAATTGCAAAAATTCCACCCTTAAATCTTCGTATGTCCTTCTCTATGTGGCTAAACCTCTCCTCGCGATCGAAGCAGCAGAAGACATCGCCCTTTCCTTCTTCTTCTTCCACCTCTTCCTTCTTCCCCTCCTCGCCGTCGCAGCCGTCCACCTTCTCTGATCCTCTAATCTCGGTGGATTGCAAGCTCTCCTAGCAATACTCCTTGGCTAGAGACACTTGCCCTAGTTTCCCCAATCGCAAAGGAGAGGGGATGTAGGGGCACAGCAGCCGATTGTCGGAGATCGGAGAGGTGGGGATTTCATCTTCGTAGCTGCGGTTCTGTTCAGATCAGGGTAGGGGAGCGCGTGAAGGACCTTGATCAGTAAGGCTCAGTTGAATCCTTTGCATCCGGATAAATTGGGATTCAGAATTTGATTTTGTGATAGGTTCAGGAATATTGATCTTGGAGTTAGATTTCGATAGCAATTCGATTCCGATTTTGGGGTCACGAATTCTTGGAAGGCTATCTGTACGTTTTGTTTTTCTAGTTTGATTCGGAGCTTTGATCAGTGAAGATTGGATCTGTAGTTATTTTTTCCTTGGCTTAGTATTCGAATACAGTTTGAGTTTTGATGGTCCTTAAGGTTTGACACAGCTTGTGAAATGCCCTGTTCTTGTCCTGTGTTAGTACTGCCATATAGTTGTTGTAGAGATGTGATCCTAGATTTGAGGTTAGGAAATGCCTTTGATCAGAATTGTGGAATTGTAGTTGAACTTGTTGAGGTTCGGTTTCAGAATGTGTTCCTTGGATTTCCTTGATACCATGGGTATTATGCTTGTAGTTGGTTTTATATTTGGGATGTCTTACGGTGTAGCCTTGGTTCTTGTTGTGAACTTGCATCATGAGAAGCCATGGGCAAAAACTATACGAACATTTTGTTGCTACCATGAGCAACTTTTGAGATAGGATCTGGGATGGTTTTTGCTTTAGGTTTTGGATTCTTATTGTTTTAAGCTGGTTTTGTTCCATTGCTTCTATGAGTTTGGTTGTGAGATATGGGTTTCAACTCATGATTTGGACTAGTGTAGCTGAGCCTTTAGTTCTCCTATGTTGTCATGGGTGGTATGGGTTGGTACGTACATGAGTTTGGGTGGTGGTTTGAGAATTGAGACTAAATGGAGAGTATTCATTTAATTAGGAATAATTAAATGAATATTCTAATTAGGGCAGTGTTAATTGATTATGATATTTAATATAGTTAGTTATTATTTGCTATGGTAGCTAAGACATCCTATGATACAGGACACTGACTGGTTGTGGAGATCTTGGACGGGGGTTCTCTACGCGCACAGACTACTATATCGGAGGCGGATATCCCTGACTTATCTTTTTAGATACTGTCTTACTATTATGCATAGTTTGTTATAGATAGCAATAGGTTTATACTCTATACCTGCCATTGTTTTTCATTACTTGATATCTATAGTTTATCCCTTTTAGATGACTCCTGTTTAGTTCCATACAGTCTCGATATTTGTCATGCATACATATGTGTATAGATATGGTGGTAGGTCACTTTATACATATGTTTTGGCTGATTCCTAGATATACCTTGCATGGATACCTAGGGTATGATTGATAGATCTGGATACATGTGTTAGATCTATACTTTTCCCACCGATGTGTGATTGAGGACCTGGTTAGTGAGGAGGGTGTTGTTGGCATACACTACCCTTTAGTTGCATACTGAGCTGTAGGCTATGTACGATTGCAAACTGGCGATCACGGCTCCCCTGGGGTCTGAGCCCATTGCGCAGTCAGGTTTCTTCTATTGATAGTTCTATTAGCATTGGGTTATTATCATGATGGCGACCATCGGCTCCCCTGAGGTTGGAGCCCGTCCCCAGTCATGTCTGAGGTTGCATTCGCCATAGGTGTTATGCGACATACATGCATTGCCATAGGTGTTGGACATCATTTTTGCATAGCTACAGGTGCTAGACTACATACATGCATTGCCACAGGTGCTGGGCATCATTTTTGCATAACCACAGGTGTTGGGCTACATACATGCATTGTCACAGGTGTTGGGCATCATATTTGCATAGCCACAGATGCTGGGCTACATACATGCATCTGCCACAGGTGCTAGGCGTCATTCTTGCATTGCCACAGGCGCTGGGCATCATATTTACATAGTCACAAGTGCTGGGCTACATACTTACATTGCCACAGGTGCTAGGCATCATATTTGCATAGTCACAGGTGATGGGCTACATACTCGCATTGTCACAGATGTTAGGCATCATATTTGCATAGCCACAGGTGCTGGGCTACATACTTGCATTGCCATAGGTGCTGGACCCATAGCCACGAGTGGTGGGCTTCATATATTGTATGCCACAAGTGTTTGGCTTCTCTATGCAACCATGAGTAGTTGGCTTGTCTGTTTCCTATTCACTCGACCATCGGTCTGGGGATGGATGAGGTGTGTATAGAACAGATCATTGCATCAGGTGTATAGGATGCATTGCACCTTTGTTAGTGCTTGTTGTGTTTGAGTACTATATATGTTTGACATACACTTACAGGTAACATACACATTTGGATTGTGTATCGTTCTTGAGATTATATAGGGGATTGATACACCTACCCGCAGGATAGACGGACTCTGGTATGTATTCACCCTTAGTCTTTAGTTATGCTTTATCTTCTATACTCGAGATTGTATCAGCGTGATTTTTATGGTTATTATAGCTTGTTATGCATATCTGTTTGGTATCCGCTGAGTTTATTTAGACTCACCACCGTTCCCCATATTTCTGTTTCCAGGTTGATTGGTCTCTAAGGAAGCCCCAATTGTCAATCCCAGGTCCCTACGACTCCAATGATGGGTGCTTCCGCGTAGTTCTGTTTCCTTTACATCTTGTTATGTGGTCAGTATTCGTTTTATGTCATGGAACTTGTCTCGTGATTCATTTGTCTCGGTATTGTATTTTTGAGTCCTCTATTGGACTTAATTTGTATTATTTTGCTGCGCGCCTACCCAGGGGGTAGCTAAGGTGAGTAAGGTTGGTTTATGGATAGAGTTTGCATTTATTTTCCTACTTATTTCTTGTCTTGAGGCTTGAGGCCAATATTATTTTGCATGTGATGCATGTGTATGTGTAAATTGTTAGGACCTTACCGTGAAGCTAGAGGAGGGGGGGGGGGGGGGGGGTAAATAGTTTTTCCTCGATTTTCTACCTACAATGTTAGCATGCGCAAGCGGAAATACTAAATAAAAACTAAAACAATGCTAACACAAACCGATCTACGTGGTTCGGAGATAAAACTCCTACTCCACAGTTGTCCGTAAGGTGGACGATCCCGATCCTTCGGTGGATGATTCCCCGGAGCACCTCCGGCTAGCTCTTGTCGCTCCTTGTGGGTGGAGAAAGCTCACCACAAACCTTGGACACTCCCTGAGCAATATAGGTTACTAACAAAATTTAACCAAGCAAGTTTCACCAAGGAGAAACAACCATAAACGAGCTCCCTTAAATAGAGCTCGAGGCTGAATATGACCGTTACCAGTCGACTAGTCCATTACCAGTCGACTGATCCCACTCAAATTCGATTGTTACAGCTTAACGTTCGAATTTCCAGCCACACCAGTCGACTGCTCCAGGGGCAGTCGACTGGTCCATTACCAGTCGACTGATCTTTCTGTGGCATACACCACTGCCTTGACACCAGTCGACTGATCCACCTTTACACCTAAGGTTTCCCTTCCCGAGTACACTTCTCTCAGCACTCAAACCCTAGGATTTTCTGAGTACATTTCACTCAGCACTCGTACCCTCATGACTTAGTTAACTCTTCATCCAGCAGCCTCGATCTATTGCCTTCACGCCCTCTTCGTCTTTAGCTCCCATCCCTCAGATGCGCACACAAGCCCTCGGCTTGCCTCCATGTCATCCTTCACACATGCCTCGAAGTCCGCATCCCTCAGCTCATCGTTCCTGCTCCAGCAGCCTCAATCTGTTGCCTTCAAGCCCTCTTCGACTTTGGCCCTCGTCCCTCAAATGCACACATAAGCCCTCGGCTTGCCTCCATGCCATCCTTTATGTACGCCTCGAAGTCCGCTTCCCTCGGCTCATCGTCCCTGCTTTGTCCATGGTCCCTCGGATGCACACACAAGCCCACATCTTGCCTCCATGCCACCCTTCACCGCACCCGAAGACATCCAACCAAGCCTATGTGTATCCTGCAAACCTGCACACTCAAATACACATATCAAAATACAAGGGTGAACCCAACTTAAACCCTTTGCTCAAACATCAAAACACATGGTCACTCCGGACCATAGATTGCCCCAACATAAATTGTCCGCCGGACAGGGGAGATACTATCTGATTTTATATTGGATTAGCGGCTCTGTTGCTGTCGGGGCGTGACAATAGCAACCCAATATGATAATATACAAGTTTGAATCAAACATATCATCTCAATACTTAAGGAAAAATATACTTATATCCAAATACATAAATAATTTAAAAATCAATAATATGGTTTCTATAGTCAAATATATACTCCGCAATAATACGGATTGACCCAACATAGGTACAAACAAAGAAGAAGGTTGGTCAGGCCATCCATTCAGCCTAAACCTAAAACCAAGCCTAGAAAAGCCTACTATTTAAGAAAAAGTAAGGAAAAGAAGTCATATTTAATCACAGATAAACATGTTAGGAGATTTAAACTGAAAAAATATATATATCAATACTATAACTTGTTTTGCCTATAATGAACTAGGGCATTTATCTTCTGCATGCTTGAACAAGAAAAACATATATACAAGAGAGGCTAAAATAGTCTCTTGTACAAATCTAGACTAACTAGAAATACAAGAGGACATGTTTGATGTTTCCTCTATCTACTCTATTATTTCAAAAGATGATATAGAAGAAATATCTACCTTCTCTAATTATAGACTCATCAATTCATTTCTAGATACCTCATATATTGTAGCAGAAAAATATAAAATCTTTAGTGATACATTCTAGCCAAAAATTGAGAACTTGATGGAATAATGGGAGGACTGGACCTAGATAACATGATGCTTAATTAAGCATCTTTGGGTTGGAGGTTTTATAATGCTTCCTGTAGAAGTTGGGTTGGTCATTCTTGAGGTGTTCTTGAAGTAGACGTTGTATTTAGAGGTTTTCAATGTTTTTACTTGTGAACAGTAATCATTACTAATAATCACGAACATCAAATGTGAATAGTAATCATGAACAATAATTGTAGACTGTAATTATGAACAGTAATTTTGAAAGGTTTTTGGTTTAGGATGAATCTAAGTATTTTGGGAAGAGTGTTTTCCTATGATTTGTTTCTCATCAGTGAGTCTCAACTATTAGGAAGCAACAAGAACCTTATGTCTTTGTCAGGTCTAAAAATGAATTGTCAGTAGATCTTGATTCCCGACTTAGTCAACACAGGTTTAACAATCATAAACCTTGAGATAATTCTATCTTCTTCCATAGATAGTTATCTTTCTACGGACTTTATACTCGGATAAGGTCTGAGAAATCTTGAAGGCAAAGGAGAAGAAAATTGAGCCTTTCCTTAGGCCTACAAAATTTTATTAAGCTGCAATAGAAATTTTATAGGAAAACATACAAACTAGGAAATGACAAACAATATAAACTAGCTTTAGACAATAGCTAATTACATGAGTTCATAAGGAAATTAAATAGTTAGGAAATTACAGGAGCATATTTACAAAAAAAACAAAATCACACTTGCGCTAAAACACTCTTACACACTAGCACACTAACGCACTTGCTTGTTCTCGTACTTCATCTTTGCTTCTTGGTTGCTGGAAGTTGGTTTTTATAGAGAAGAGGAGAGTCCTTGCTTCATCATCAATAAATCTAGGGATTGCACGGAAGAAGTGATAAGATGGCAATGAGTTAGCTTTGTAGTGTAGAAGGAAGAGGGGGATGGAGAGTGGTTGAGATGAGGTGTCAAGGAAGTGGAGAATAAAGTGATAAGATAGTGGAGCATAAAGCTGCTGCCACTAAGTAAATTGTTGTTGGTGGAGAATAATGTTGTCAATTGTCATGGCTTATAATTTTGTGTGATGGCACCATTTCTTACCCTAGGTTGGTGTGATAACATCATTTCTTAAGCCGTATTTAGGGGTTCCATCATGTTATCCAAGTTTTGTTCTCTAATGGAATCAACTGAAGGGGCTCTGAAGCTGGTGGCTTGAGACTACGTATCATATCTAGTTTGGGCATTTAAATATGTTGTAGCACATCTGGCTAAGCTTGCTAGTTTCTTGCCTATTAATTTTTCACTTTTCTTCTTGTAGTGTTGGTACAGAGTTTTATGTTTAGTAAAATGGAAAGAAAAGAATTGTGTACCCATATCTCTAGGACAGTAAATTTTCTCCTTGTATGTTTTAACTACTAGAAGATATTCTGAGGGGCTATGATCTTAATCCCAAAACCAATTATTTTCTTGGACTGAAGCTCGCTAGTGCTTGAGTCGATATGCAAGGTCAATAGGTGATGTTCATTCTAGATCTAGGTTAGAAGGATACTTGGAGATGCCTAGCTGGAGTCCATTCATTTCATGAATGTTTATTTTAATTAGGTGTTGAGCTGGCTCGATTTTTAAATTTATCCATTCTAGAGAAAATCTATCAAAGGTGCAAATGATAAAGTTTCTTCTTCAAGAGCTTGGTCCAAGATATTGCCCAACTTCTTAGGAAGGTATTTTACAGAGTCTAAATCATGGACCCAAAGTTTATGTAGAACCCCATGGTCCATCAAAGTAAATGGGGTAATTAATTTTCCCCTGAAATTCTATGAAACATATTTTTCATAATCAATGTTTGCTCTTCTGAAAGAGTAAACTAATTGGCATGGACAACCATAATTCATGGTATTGTCATATGTTTTGGAGAGCCTTTGACACTTAAGTTTATAGTAGAATTCAGCTTCATAAACTATAGTCATGCCTTTTGGTGGACTTGTATGTAGGATTTTAAGTAGCTCAGAAAAGTCTAGAAAAGTTTGAAATGTTAATTTTTCTGCCTAACTGTGAATATATGCAGTAATGTCTTCAGGAATGGTGTTGGGAAAGCCCGAAAGTATAGATTCTGAAGTTCTTTATTCTGACGTACTAGCTGCTTTGGCTTTTAAGTTGGGCTAAAGTCAAGTAATTGAGACTATGAATTAGGCTTGAAGGTTGTTTGTTTGGTTTTTCTAGTGCAGTAGCTGCTTGCGCATAAGTTTTTTCTTATTGAAGTTTTCTTCCTGCCTTTACGAAAGTATCGATAAAGAAATTTGGGCCTATTACTACCTTGGCCTAAGTAAATGCTTCATTTTACAAGTAAAAGCCTTTATAGATGATTTTTCACATTCTTATATGATTGTTGTGACTTCTTTTCAGTCATAGTGCACTTCTAATTGTGTTCTCGGAAAAACAACATAGCAAGAGAATTTCTTGCCTTTTGGATTTTGAACTATTGCCAGGAAGTAATTTGAGAGTGCATTAATGATAGCAATCTTCTAATTGACACTTCCTAGGATTGTAGGGATATTTCAAATGTTGTCAAGTAAATAGTTTTGTATATTATCTAGTCTTTCGTTTAAGGCAAAGTGAAACTGGTCCTCATGTCTAGTGTGTTATTGTAATTCTTGGTTGCCGAATTTCATAGTTTTCATGGAAAAAGTACATACTTTCTTTTGGCGATCCATGCCTGTAATATCAAGTGAAGTTTTTGGTGTAAAAGTTTAGATGACGTGTCTGCTAGGGAATTATTTATTCCCTTAATATGTTCCCAATGGATCTTCAATCCTTTATTTATAATTGTATCTATAAACTTAAGTCATATTTTAGTACTTAATTTTTTTTCATATTCCTTTTGTTTGTTAACTGTATTTTACTATTGCCTCGCGGTCTGTTATGATGGTGATTTCTTGTTTAGTACAAATAAATAGCATGAATGCATCAACACAATATATTACTGTTAAAATTTCGTAATCTAGGGAAGTTAAATGATCTTTCTTTTGGTATTTTCCTGAAGTATATTTACATAATGCTTTTGATGCCTTAGGGTCATATTTTGAGATTTTTCGAAGTAAAATTCTTCCCCATCCTAAATCACAGCTATCTATTACAATCACCATATAATCAGTATCAAAAGAAAGGGTTAAGACTAAAATGAGCTTAACCAATTCTTTGATTTGTTTAACTAAATCAACATCCTATTGATTAAAGTATTTTTGTCCTATGTTAGAGGTCTTGTTATATAAATATATAATGGTCATCATTAAGGTAAGGTCAGGCATAATTAAGAAGACCGAGAAAGACCCTAACAGTCTTTGTATCTTCCATGTTGTTAGGGAAAGTAAGGATTTTGGAAGTAATATGGGGTTGAAGTGAGATTTTCCCCTATCCTATTTATGCTCCGAAAAACTCAATATGTGTGGCAGCTAAATTCATCTTTTTCTGAAATACTATCGAACCGTGTTTCTCAACTAGGTTGAAAATCATATGTATTTGTGTATAATGTTCAACTTTAGTTTTAGAGAATACTAAAATATAGTCAATATATACACATATATAAAGGGAGGCATCTCTAAAAATATCATCTATTTTTCTTTGTAAGATTTGAGGTGCTACCTTAAGTCCAAATGTCAGGACTAGTCATTCAAAGTGTCCTCTGGACACGAGAAGTTTGTCCATTCTATATAATCAAGATGCATCTTAACTTGTCAAAATCATGATTTCATATCGAACTTTGAGTATCATTTTGAGTTTTATATTTTATTTAAAAATTATTCTTTATCAGGTATCTTATTATCCGTCTTCCTGACAATTATCATTGAGTTTTTTATAGTTAAAAACTATCTTGAATTGTCTACGTTTTTGTTCAGATCCCTTATTTACTACAAAGGACTCCTATGCCGAGAAGTAGATCTTTGGATTGCTCTGAGAGCTAGTAATTATTTGATATATATAATGCATTCTTCTATTTCTCAATTGATGTATCTTATGTCATGGACTTCTAGGGTAAGATCTGAATTTATTATTACTAATTTGTAATAGATCTTATCTCTTCCTAATATTTGATAGAATTTTCACTTATGATTTCTAGTTTTTCTAATAAGAAGATTAGAGAGTCTACGTCTGGTTGTGTCTTTATTAAGTACAATAAATATGTGAGAGAAAGCAAATCATTTGGAAGATCTAAGTTTTAGTTACTAGGATCTTCTATAAAAGTTTTATTTTTTTAAAGGCTTGTACAATCAAGTATTATTAGTTTTCATGTAATTCTTGGAATGCTAATGAACATGATAATTCTTGAGTCAATAAAGTAATAGAGGTAGATATTGAAGGTATATCCCCCCCCCCCCCCCCCCCCACCCCCTCTCTCTCTCTCTCTCTCTCTCTCTCTCTCTATATATATATATATATATATATAATATATATATATATATATATATATATATATATATATATATATATATATATATATATATATATTATCCTCACGGGGTGGACTGATGGCTAGTGCATGAGGCGTTGCCATAAGATTTGGGAGTCAAATCTTGGCAAAGTCAGGTGTCTGTCCTCTCTTATGCGCTAGTCATTGTCCGGACTAATAACTCTTGTGATTTACTTTCTCCGTGTTGACCTTGAGATAGTTGGCGGGGGTGTTAGGAATGAGTAAATCGCCTTTTGCCGTCATATACAGGGAGTTATAAGTTTTTTCTAAAGCGCTATGAACTGCTGATTTAGAACTTCAATTGGTGGCCGAACTCATATGTATCTGAAGCCTACTTCATTGCTGAAGTTGCTATATTAGCACTTTTAGCTTGTCTGCTTCGATTTGGAGCTACTTTGATACACAAGTATAATGTTGGTTTCTGTATGTTTTCTTTTTTTGGCATAGTTTGATACTGTTTGTTATGTAATTTGGAGGAAGTTTGAATTTTTTGGGGGATACACACCATATACAATCTTGTTTTATTGGCAATATATACTCCAATACGAAGATCAAAGATCTAAATTGGCACTAACATTGGAAAATACTTAAAACCGATTCCTCTGTTGATCAAGTTTCTCCCTTTTTTTCTGAATCGAAATATTCTTCACTGTAAAACCATCTTTGAATCCAGCTGCATAGTCAAACTGTTTGAATTAAAAAAACAGATTGGAGATTTTATTTTGTTTTTTAAAAAAGGCAAATGTCAGTTCAATTTTATGATACTATTTTTTAATGTTAAAAGGTTTTTTATCAAGCTATTTAATTTGTCAAATAGTCTAACTAACTGAATAATTTAATATTTACAAAAAAATATTTTATTAAAATAAATGCATATTTATTTTTTTATAAATTATTTTTAGTTTTTGTAAGTTTACTATTGCAAATTTTTTCACATAATAGAATGGCATTGATCAATTTTATTTTTTTAAATTAAAAATGTTTACCTATAAGTATGTTCATTTCTCTTTCAAGACAAATGTTTATCGAGTTATTCCAAAACGAATTGGAACAGTTTGATGGAATGATTTAATTTTATCATTCTAAGATTTTAAATTATAGAGATGATCATTTTTTTTATAAAAAAAAACACTGAATCAAATTGTTTAACCAAACAGTATTATTTGAATCATGTAATTTGGTGAAGCTCTGTAAAATATTATAATAAAAAATGGGGAGAATAGCTGGTTTACACATTTCAAAACAGAAAGGCTTAAATTATACGTTTTCTAATATTTAGAAGCATCATATGAATCTTCAGATAAGGAGAAAAATAATAATGGGTTGAAATAGATGTACAAGTTACAAAGCCAAACCAACATGGATTGTTATTGAGAAACTTGAGAATTCAGTAAAAAAGAGACACCATACAAAATGTCTTTTGCTACCTGACAGTCATTAAGGATGATTGAACATCCCAATTGTCTTGGTTCTGTTTGGGATGACAAAAAAATAAGGATTACATAACCAAACTACGATAGCTTCGAGGATCCTTTTTTCGGCTTTGGTGGCATGACTTTAGGGTTGGTGAACCATGTAGTGTAGAGAAATTGCTTATGAGGCCCATCGTGATTACAGATTAGCCGCAGTTTTTGCCTCTCGCGCATCCACCTCAATAGGATCTTCATTTGTCTTTTACTGGATAAACCTTGCAAACCCACTCCCTGAAAAGTATATACATGTTACTAGCCAGACAGAAAAGAACATTATGGAATTTAAATTTAAGCATTTTGTTTGCTACTAGATGATAGGAAGAACTCGGAAACCATTCTATTGTAGTTACTTTCACATACTAAGCTTCAGGGCCAACCAATTGGGCAACAATGCAAGTAACATATGTTAAAGAGTGTCTCACATGCTACCTTGTCTAGCAGCCAATGAAACTACATATAAGAAACCACAGAGGTACAAAGGGCAGCATAAGCATTGGTGCTCATTCCCGAGACAGTTGCAAGTTTACTTACCAGTGGTTGTATTTCGTCTGTAAGCTTCGTGCAGTACATGTTTGGCTAATTTAAATGATATCTAGTTTGTGTTGGCCTACTTTTGTGTAAAGCATGCAATTTTAGTTAATGTTTAGTTGTCTACCGAATGCAAACAATGATCACAGATTAAATATTATTCATTTTCTTTCTCTGGCCTTACATGTTGACGAATGAAACTATTCATGATTTATTAGAGAGTTTCTCCCTGATACAAAAGTATAAGTGTGCTCTTCACATGTCAATATGTCATGAATTAGATCAAGAATAGATCTTTGATCTTCCAAATGAGATGCAATAAAATAGACTACACTGGATACCCAACAGAGATGCTAGTCCACTATAAAAGTATTGATGGTACTAAAAGGAGTAAATGAAGGTAATGCAGTACTCTTGCAGTCTCAACTACTGTCCTCAACAGTTACAAGAAGGTAGGAGACACTGCTGATAGAAACAATAAGATGATGGAAATTTGCCAAATTCACAAAAGTATTTTAGATTAAATATAATATGTACTGCTAACAAAAATGTAACAATTATGGCATGATCATATCATTAACAATGATAAAGAGAGAGAGTTGTCGTCACACCACCACAACTTACCTTCCTAGAAAAGGATTCAGGTCAACAATCTCGTCCAGATACCCATGAAAACATAGAAATATAAAATTTCATCAAACAGTGCAGCTTTAAAAAATAAAAGAGAACAAAAAGACAAATGTGCTGGCCGGTGGACAATTAGCTGAATGGGCAATGCAATAGATATAATGGCAAGACTCATGCTAGGCTGGTAGAGATCTTTTGTAATATATTTGACAGCACTGACCTTATCAAATGCAAGCGGGGTTTAGAAGACAAGGAGATATAGAGCATAGAGAAAAGAAAACAAGAGTGGTGGGAGAAGATGTTGCTATTTAATTTGTAGGAACTTAGACACCATGTAAGCATGTCTACCGATGGAGAACGTGCAGTATATGGGTGCGGTGCATATGCAAAAACTCCTAAGGGATTAGTTAAAATTATTCTTTAAAATTTCAGAACCTCAGAATAAAACTCTAAAGAAAATGTTTTAAGCTACAAAATGTGAATAAGTTGCTAACACTTAGTGTGCAAAAAAAAAAAATGTAGTGATATGCAAAACCTATGCATCACATACTAAATGACGAAAATAATTATTATACGTTGTATGCGAAGGTCACGTGGCTAGGGTGGTGGGAGAGGAGACGGAAGATGCTGACGAACAGGCAGAGGGAGCCAATGATCGGCTGCCAAAGGCGTAAAACATGATGGACATCGTCAAGGGTGGATTTACATGTGAACCGAGAAAAACACAAAGTAATTTGGCTAAATTCCATAATGATGAAAATTTAATTCAGTTGCTAAATTAGAGAGTGACATTTTAAATCCATAGCTAATTAAATTAGCGATAGAAATTTAATTTCGTGGTTAAATGCATTAGCGACCACAAAATTTGCTATTGAAAATTTCGGTCGCTAAAAGCAAAATGTTATTTTTATTAGTGTTAAAGATAAATGGTAGATTAATGACTCATTGACGTAACACCAACATTTTCTACATCTAGTATTTTATCTTGGTGAATAAATAACGACAACATCACATGATCAATTACCCAACTCCCCCCTCTCTCTCTCTCTCTCTCTCTCTACTACTACAACTACTACTACTACTACTACTACTACTACTCACTATTAAAACCCCTCCCACCCCTTAGCCATTTGGCAGTCAGCTATAAGCTAACTTCGTGCCACCTCCCTTCACATAACTTAGGGGACGGACTATGAGGGGCACCTGGGATAAACGTAATCACCTTTTGCTATAATGTGACACTATTAACACTTGTGTAAAATTGAATTGGGGGACTCCTTTACAACACAAACTAATTTACTCTTCTGTGACATATAGTCACCCAACACTACATGTTACTATTATTGGTGATTTAGTTTTTTTTTTTTTACCACGCACTATTGACACCAAGGATAATCCAAAATGCGGTGATATTCAAAACAATTATGCATATACCTCCAAGATAATCTTTTTTGGAAAGCATAATCATTTTGAATTCCACTTAATCATAATATCTCTCACTTTCTTCACTAATCAATTTTGATCCATTTGCTTATGTACCAAAAAGATGTGAACCACATGATTACTTGAAGGGGAGAATGGAAGGGAAATGAAACCAGTTTTAAGGGATAAAACTCTCACCTAAGAATTTGTATTTATGACCATGGTTGTCCAAGTCATATAATTCACAATTCCATTCATACAATAAGCTACATTTACATGCTTCTTACATACAAATCAAAACTTGAAAGCAGCAATTTGATGCAATGCAACATTGAATACAATTCTAAAAGTAGAAAAGAATCAAACCCAACCAATCAAAAGTTAATCTAACAGTTCCACACTAAAGTCAATATATTAGAAATTAAACCAAAAAAGGATTATGTAAAAGTATAAAAGCTGAAGAGTATAGAATCTCAAAATTAACAATGAAATACAAGAAGAAATTTTGGCATGTGAAGAGAGACAGACTAAGATAGCCAAGGGGGACAAGACACAAATGAGAAAAACAAGTTTATCGCATTGGTAAACAAACAATACATGCAAAATCAATGGTGAATTACACATCATTTCATGTCAAAGTTATGTTCATTCATGTATCATGGTTGTCACTAGTCTTTTTTCTAGCCAACTGTAATCATATTATTAGTACTTTAAGTAAGAACATAGATGGAGGTAACAATGATTTTTCTATGACAAAAGTATTTCAGAACAAATTTCCATATTGGCTTAGTTCATTTCAATTCTAATGCAATGAAATAACACTACTTTGTACATTGTCATATCAAGATAAGATATAAGCCTATATATTTTTGTTATGAATCATCATCAACTTGTTTTATCCAATTAAATATCATATTACATTATTCTATGTATCATAGGATATCGAGACCAGTTCAATTAAACTAAAATTATCTTTTAATAAATTTTGTGATTTTATCTTAAACTTACAAATCATGATTTCCAGGTCAATTTTTCACATATGTTGCATTTATCAATGGGTCTCATGCCTTTAATCTTGTTAAAATCGTTACATTGATTAGATTAAAGATAAACTGGATATACCACATTCCAGTATAATTTGCTCCCACAGTTGGACAGAACTAAAGAAATCTTCACGCTTTCAATTTCCTTCGATGTATCGTACGCCCCAAACCAAAGTAATTCTATCTCACCATTTACTTCCCTCTCCCTCATCTTTCGGCTTTGGCCAACTCCATTTCAAAGTCTCAAGGGAGTGAAAGAGATACCCTTTCTATCAAGTGAACTAGAAAATAGTACCTTGATGTGATCCCAAGTGTCAGCGATGGTGAGGGGGCCGTGCTCCTTGACGATGTCGAAGATGGTGCGAGTGATTGTCTGCGTCAGCTCCGGCGTCGTCGGGGGATCGATGCGCTTCATCTTCGGCTTTGGCTTCTTGGCCATCCATCGAACCGCCGTCGCAAACATGTCTCTGCGCCACTCGGCCTCTACGCGAGCAACCCTACCGGACGACGAAGAGTGGAAGTAGACGAGAGAGGCAGGCGGCTGATTGAAGGATATAACAAAGGATTCGAGGAGCGACGAAGCATCTGAGCGAGGAGACGCGTGTCAAAATCCTGACAAATCATGGAGCTTTAAGATTCGGGGCAGAAGAACAGGTTATTTTAATAGGTCTATGTGTAAATGAACGTGTTTTCATTTTGAGCTCTTTTTTTTTCAAATAATGTTTGAATTTTTTAAGTAATTTGCTTTGCAATAATCAGTTTTAATAAATGCTTGAAATATCAGGGCACGTTTTCTTAATTTGATAACAAAGAAATGGCACACAAACTTCACAATTCCATCTGTGAATAGTTGATAATTTTATTAAAGACATATGTAACTCTAAACATACTTTGCAAGAGGGCAAAGATACAAATGATATACAAATTGCTCCAGTAATAAAATAAGAGAGGCTGAAAACAATCTTTCAAGCTCCGGATGCCTCTCTGCTCCATGGAAAAAATCAAGACAAAATTTATCTGTTTCAGGGACAAACTGTTGCACACCTCGAATCATTTTGTTCACCTAGAGAATCAGATATTTTAAAGATTTTTGTCGTGTCGTTCTCGAAGGCGCGGTCCTGTTTGCAGTGTCAGACATTTGTTCAAAACTTGGAATTGATGGTCGCAGTGTCTTTGCCGGGTGCTTCTTGTTACCTTCTTCAACCAATCTGTCAAATGGATGGTATTCCGGCATTCTATATGCTTCTGCTCAGGAAGGGATTGCTTGGAGGAAAAACCGGTGAATCATCTCATAACTTGTGAATGTAATAACAGCACTAGGAGTAGTTCTCAGCAAGTTTGTGGCATAGCCGCGGTAAAAACCAGGGATGCCATCTTGATGGAATACCTTCCTAATGCAGTCGGTCACGCCTGCATATTTGTTGCTATTGTTGCGAGCATGGCCTTGTTCTTGTAGTCTGGCTCGTATGACCTGATAGAATCACAAAACTGAACTTTGCAGCACAAGATAGATAAAGAATTTCATTTTTTAATAATAATAATAATAATAAAACGAATTAGTTTTCTGATCTAACTCAGATAATCTAAGGAACTCCACCAATATGATGTCTGGTTATAGATTTGAAGTTCAAACTAGAACTTACCACTCACAAGTTGGTAACCCACAAACAAGTATGATAACATATGTACCAGGAATAACCCATGAATTTGAGTAAGATTGAAGGCGATAAACATTCAAGGTAGACGGACAGCATACCTCATGTGGATATGTCAATGTCGATGCAATTACTTTAGATAAGGAAGAAGAAATAGCTACATCTTTAGGACTGAGCCTATCCACTGAAGTGTTTTCTGCATTGCATTTACTAATCAGCTGTGTGGAGAAAATTTATTGAGTTGTAGCACTATGGAGCTATTGTACCTTTTCGTGCCATGTAAGACTTGATCTTTTCATATGATGGAAACTGAATAGCAACATGGCTAACCCCCACTAAAGAAGGAAGGAGGCCACTATATACCGAACGAACACAGGAAGAAAAGATACAATTACTACAAGTTCGAACAGAAGCAGAAAATGAAATTTAAATCTTCTATTATCAAAAACAATAGTTCTGACCTGTATAGACCTCTCCTTCCCTCTTCAAGCATAATTCTTCTTAAAGCAGATAACATACCTTTATATGGCTCTACATCATCCCTCATTCCTTGAGTCTATTCAAAATTGAAACATGGCAGAGGTGTAACCACCGAGGTTAGCAGTCCATTGCAACTATAGAAATGAAGTGAACAGATAAAGAGACAAATATCTTGAGCAAAGTACAATGGAAAAAAGAGTGAAAAGAGAAGGCTGTCGACAAGCATCCATTATCTATTCTATCCTGTTGGTATTTGTTTCAACTTAATGTGTACTAAGTGGCATTTAAGAAAGAACAAAAGGATTCACAACGAGCAGCAAGTGATCTATTACACCAATATATTATTTCCACTGAATGCTACAAAGAAATGGCAGTAACTTTGTAAAATTTAACCCAATAAAATCCTCTTGTTTGAATCAGCACAGTGCTTTAATACTATTCTCCTAATTTAGCTGAAGAAAGCATAAGAAAACGTGTTTGTTCATTCTATTAACAGAATTAGAAATTGTTTGTTTTCAAAGTTACACAACCCCCCTAATAACTCAAAGATGCATCAGGAAAATATATCTGATATGACACTTGTAATCATTACGATATCGATTTACCAATCACTCAATTCAACTTGCACAATTTCACGCCAATCATTTTTACCCTGTAAAAACTTTCTGAAATTAATGAAAAAGAAATTAATAATACAGGATAAGAGCATTCCAAATTATAACCTTATTGTAAATACATACTCTCTCATTTTCATTTCAATAGGATTTCAAGCAATAAAATTTCTTCCCTGAATTCTATGTTGATTTTGTGAAGCGTTTACTAAGATTTGTTGCAAGAGAAATCCAAGCCCATGGTAGATCGAAAGGAGCATAGGCTTAATTCACGTAAAATGGAAGGAACAGGAAAATAAATGCATAACACAAACATAGTTGGTCTAACATAGTTGTAAGCAAAGATAGGCAACCCCACACAGCCAAACTACAGATTCAAGGACCTGGTATGACAGGACTGACATTTTCTTCCAATATTTTGAGTACTACAGAGGGAACTTTGGTAAATGAACTGCCCTATTGAAAACCAAGATAAAAATATTACCAATGGAAAGAGAAACCAACACCTCTACTTTTTTAGGTTGAACGTTGGTAAATGAACTGCCCTATAGAAAACCAAGATAAAAATATTTCCAATGGAAAGAGAAACCAACACCTCTACATTTTTAGGTTCGGCATCTATGAGCACAAATGGTTTATACTGTGTGAAAAAAATGAAAACACATCCTTAGCATGTATGAAAATCTTGGTTAGTAGCCATCCTGTGTGTACCAATATGATGGAGTTCAAAAATCAAACTGTGGCATAGACAACAGTGTCAGCCATGCTGCTGATGATAGTCTTAACATAATGAAAACTGCTCAAGACTGGTTGAGCTCCAGACATCACCGACTGAGTTAAGTTTGTTTATGATTATAACATGATGCCATAACAACCTAGCAAGTTTCTGGCTACTGAAATTTTTTGAATAGAAACTGATCGAACATACTCAAAACTTTTCACAAAAGATCGTAGAAGTCCCCAGTAACATCCACAGATATACGTGTCAATTTCAATTATTCCTTCATCATTTGCACGCCTTTCACTCGTATAAAAGCCCCGTTCAAGTAGGGGTCTAAACGAGCCGAGACAAGCCAACTTTAACTGTGTTCGGCAGTTAAGCTTGTTTATTTTTTGTTATCAAGTTTGTTCAATTTTATTTATTAAAAATGTTATCGAGCTTGAGCTAAGCTCAAATTTTTTTACCAGGCTCAACTAAAAACGTTGTCCTCATTATTGTTTAAGTTAAAGGTCTCTCTATTATATGGAACTTATATTATTTCCTTATTTTTAACATATTATGAATAATTTAAGATTATAAAATTTTATAAATTACTATATTTTTATACATTGAATAAAAAGTTAAGAAATAAACATAACTTAATAAATAAGTTTATTTATGAATTGTTATGAACGTTAACAAACCAAGCTCACTAGTGTCTAAACTTGTTTGTTTTATATATATTCTTTACTATTGGATGAACGTAAACAAGCTTTACAGAACTAAACACTGAGTTTGCTCACGAACATCCAAGATATTCAAAGTTTCTCTGGGCCAAAAGCAGTTCAGTTAATTGAGGTCTGGCTGACACTTGTCACTGGTAATTAATAGGGATATAAACTGTCACCACATAGTGATAACTTGAGTTCAAGATGCAAAATAAATATTATAAGTTTTTTATTAATAGACAGTCTTTAAAAATATAGCAAAATAACAAGGATGACAGAATGACAAAAACTACATACTTGAAGTCTAGTTTTAATAACCCATAATGGATTGGTGATAATAGCTGTTGCAGATCCTGCACCTACAGCAGCAAGTATATTTGCACCAACTGAAAGCTCGTTTTTTTCATCCACTGCTTATGCACATGCAGATGAGAAAATTTAGGTTCAGAAACTTGCCAAATTACTTAACTCGCTAAACATATTTGTGACTCATAAACTTTACATGAAATGAAGCAGCATATATTCTTCATCGCACATTATGATGAAAAATAAAGAAAAGTTCAATAGGAAATTCAGGGGGAAAAGAAGACCAACCATGTGAATGAAGAAGGCTTTTCAGCTGATTATAAACAGAGAAATACACCTGCACATAGTGTTATTTTTTATTAACCAAATAGGTATTTGAAGTAGGATATTCAGGTAACTATAGCATCAGACATGAATCAGTAGAATATAAAAAAAGTGTGCCATTTTAAGATTAAATTGTCTCGAGGGAAATAATATAGGCATGCAAATTGAACCAGTCCTGGTCGGTGGTTCAATGAAGAGAAATCAGGTCTCGCCATTAAGTACAACATAAAATCACTACTTTTGGGCATTGATAGTGTGGATCTCTTCCAACCATGACTGTAAAAGAAGAAGTAAGACCAAGAATGTTTGCTATTGATTGTTCAAGTTTTTAGTAAGGGACTCTTACAGAAGTTTTGAACATATCAAACTTAGATGATTCCCCATATCTCTTTTTTGAAGACAAGAATACATAACAGTCCCAGATGTAGGTATTTACAACTTTAACATTTTCTGATGCCTTTTTTCCACAAGTGCATTTTATGGTGCAGGTCAAGCATAAGTAGCCTTAAGTAAATTTACAATTATAGGGGTTCTTCAACTGATTCACACCATAGTTTCCTAAGTTGCAATGGAGCAGTGTTTATCGAGACAAGGATTGCGCTCTTGTATGTTCATACACACTCAAAGCATGTACACAATAACCATGGAAGCTCTGAAGACAAGAAACCTTTTAGTCTTTAATATTTCCTAATGCTAGTGATAAATAATCATTACATATCATCACTTTCTTGTAGAATTCTTGTTTATTATATTACATTCTATCAAATCTATTATAAAATTTCACTATATACATTTTTTATTACCTCAAAATTACAATTTCCTTTCTTTGAAATTTCATAAATATAAGGAAAATAAAATTCTGCGCTTGATAATCTACACCATATTAGATATAGAAAGTACAATTGAGAGATAGGTTTAAGATGCATGAATAACAAGAAGATATGAGATGTCAACTACTAGAGGTCTAATACATGATCTTTTCAACCAATAACTATTTTATTCCTGGCTTTTAGTCATACGAGAGGTCATTGACTCATTGTAATTTGTTTTAAGCTCTAATACTTGGAGTATTCATCTAAACCCTCAATATCTATGTCAAAATTGAAATTGAGACACCAAAACTCCTAAATATAATTGATATCTCTGTTGAAGTTTTTTTTTAAATAATTGTGTCAGATATTGGAATTTCAGTCTGAGTAACATAAATTCTAAAAACTCTCGCCGCCCTTGTTCTCTGTCATACAGTGCCGATACTTACAACAACAATAACAACCAAGCCTTATCCCACTAGGTGGGGTCGGCTAATACAATGCCTATACTTAAACAAAAGTAATTGACTCTATAGATTTTCTTTGTCTCGGTTACTGTTTTTAACGGTTTTAAAATTCTTTGTTGATTAACATCTTGCGAGACTGATTCAGATTCAATTCAATCCAACTGATATGGTCCTCTCATCAATATCAATTTTAATCCTGCAAATTATACAGAAATCTTCCTGTTTACATTAGTTTTTGTAGTTTGAATTACTGTTTTGGATAAAGAATAAACCAGAGTCGAATGGAGCTTCAGGTGACCATTCATCCACATAGAGTGTAAATCTTTGTGTGTGTTATCTGAGGAATATGAAACCGTTTGATGTCTATAACTACAGGATTCCCGCAGTTTAATAATATAATTCAGCATAGATCTGGACAGCATTTTGAAGATAACAAACTTCAAATGCGCTTGCATGTCTTTATTGACTAACAATGAGCTTAAAGATCCAACACAGTTTCAAATCAAAACAAACTGAACATCCATTATGTGAAATCGTGAATTGTACATGACTCATCATGAAAATGTGGTGTTCCTCATCAGCTTAACAAATATATGCTTATGGATCTTGAGGAAAAAACGCCTAAGCTCACAATAAGCAGATTTCTGTATAACTTGCATGTGGAACTTAGTTAATATGGTCTTCAAAAGTTCAAAAAGTTAAGACATTCAGAATTTCAAATAATACTACTTGCATTCAAACAAACTAAAAGAGATGAAGTAATATGAGTGAACGTAAATAGAAAATACAAAATGATTCTTACAGCCCAGTTTGGAAGTAGTGCAGTGACTGTTGGAGTAAGACCACGATATAAACCACTCATGCCTTCCTTTTTTATGATTTGTTTTAGGCTTGAAATAATGATATTGCCTATTTAATTAAAAATAAATAAATATCAGTAATCTGAATTATGACATAAGCAAAGCATGGGCTCCCAATGAACCACTGAATAAACCAATTCAGAAATAGCATGTTAAAATGATTTAGAACATTAACAAAATGCTGTACAAATATTTCTTAAAGCCAATCAAAGATGGAGCTAATTTTTAATTAAATTATCTTGTATTGGATATCCAACTACCTATTAACTTGGGCAAGCCAAGGACAGTAGCATTATACCTCGACCACAATTCAAGGTAATAAAGTAGAATTTGTGTGAATTGGGAATATTACAAAAAAAAAATTAAGCAAATAGTTTATCTCCTGTTGTTCTCCTTCAAATTGGAAATGCCATGGAAGATGAGTTTGGACAGATGGATTGATGATGATGCAGAATAAAATCTTCTCAGCCAATAGGAGCAAAGGTGCAGGACATCCATTTTCCTTCCTGTATACTTTTAAGAAAACAATTGCCAACAAGAATTTTTCCTTAATGATATTTGATGGAGGGTATCTAACAATAGTCTTATCTCAATAATCATTGACACATATGGAACACAAGTAATACACTGGTCCATGCAAAGGAGACAGATTGGATGAGGATAATAATATTGATTACCAAGTGGTTGATGGTGGCAGTTACCATATCTTGAACATAACTGTAAATGAGGCAAGAAATATATAAAGATTTAGTTGATAAGAGTAAAATTTGGAGCTACTGTAAAAGGGAGAGGAGACAACATTCATCTCAGCCACACTGCTCCCTCCCAAATTTGAAAACCATGGTGCAATAATGCCCTAAGTGGTCGTGTAGATTGAGAAAGGAGAAGACTCTGACTGCAATAGGATGAAAAATATCTAGAGATGAAATAAAAAAAGGATTTCACCAATAACCTAGAGCTATATGGCTGAATTCAAAGAAAGGAATATATAGGCTTATGGTAGTCGATAGGCGATCAACAATAAAACATAGGGGATAAATAATAACAAGACAATGATGTAGAGAATTAGGGAATCAAATTAATACAGAAAATACATCAAGAAGACACTTTATTTCCTAAAGTTTTCTTCAACGAATTGGACAGGACAGATGAGCATAAATTCAAAAGACTGGTCAAATACTCACCGTGTTTATATGACTATCAATTTTCATAAATTCAAAGAAAAGTTAGAAATTAGAAATGCAACAAACAAATGACTAGAAAGTTAAAAAGAATCAGTATTAATTGACAAAAGTTAAAACTTTTATAAGCAAATCATGTTTTAATCAAACCCATTTACCTTCCATCGTCTAGCTCTTGAAAAAAAAACATTTACTCAATTGCTCGTCCAAAAAAATTATCTCTTAAATTATAAGCTTCTCTATACTATGCCTTGTTGATGTTTATAGATGTGATGTTGCATTTATTATGCATGTACTAACTTAATCATGAGAAATTAATATGTAGCTACTTGATTCAATTAAATTCCTTTTAGTTGTGGGAAATGGAATTTGAAATCAATTGAAATGCCCATCTCAAGCTACAAAACACAAATGAGATATGCCAGTTACATATGTAATTTTAAAGGGGAAGATAATAAAAAAAGCCCCTTGAACAATATGATAGTTACTGTTGCAAAATACATTCAAAAAGGAAATGTCTCTTGGAATCCAAACTATAATGTAATCTTAGAAACATGAAAATGTAGAGACAATGTCTTTGCTTTACAGCTCTGAGTTGGCCATCTAATTCAGAGCAGAATATCAACCAACTCTAAAAACTTCAGTAATGAGCCTTATAATGTTGCAAGCATTTGACACCTGGCATAGATCAAAATGTTGATTTGTTCTTTTCAGCACAGCCAAAGCTTATCCTTTTGACCGCAAAACCAAAAAAGTCAGCACGGCCACAATAAGCGTCTCGCCTATGGTCTACATAACAATGTTGTAACATCTATAACAAGTGGCACATGACTTATTTAGGTTTCTACCTATGGATATTGACAGGGAACATGGAGAAAGGCGAGCAATTGAGTGATCGTGATCTAAATCACCCATCTCACGGGATCATGATCTCCCACCACCATTGCTTGCTGCATGTTTGTCACCTCTAGAGAGAATCATTATCAGTCAATCACCTGATCAAGGCCACCTCTCACTCACGCTCTTAATTGTGAGTGCAAATTGTGCAATAAATCAATAATCCACATTGCTCCTCTCCCCTATCTTGCATCCTACAGGGCTAAGCCCTATCTTTATTCAGTCAACATGCATCCAAGGCATGCTCACTTGAGTTAAATCAAGCTCATCCCATTTAGTATTAGTTTTTTTTATTAAAAAAAAAAACAATTCATGTTTAACCTCAAGCTTAACGTCAATTACAAGAGGAGGATGGTATCTTTCTTTTCATCCTCCTCATGTGAACTTTTCACTTCTTTATTGCTTCAATGTACTACATATATGTTTGCAAACTGCACTCAATTTAACAGCATAAAACAGTAAATCCAGTCATAGATCATTCCAAATATTAAGTAAATAAACGCTATTATTGGTAGAAACTTATCAAAGATAAAGGGGCAGAATAACAAAGACCACAACTATTAGTCAACTGCTTATTTCTCTGAACTTTTTTGCAACCCTAACTCAACTCATGGTATAAAATAATAAGTGTGTGCACAACTCAATCACGCATCAATAGCAACTTAGCAAAGAGGAAAAAAAAAACAATGCTCCTAGTCAGTTCTTGATCTCTTAACAATTAGCAGTATTTTGAGTTCAACTTTCAACAATTTTCAGTACACAGTATCTATTAGAGTTCTAATGGACCAAATGAACACAATGTCTTGCTTGCAACACACACTGAGTTCTAACAATCTGTGCACCCTTCAAACTCAAATGTATCCCTAATGTACCAAAAACATACAACGAAAAACGAAAATGTCAATTCTCGACAAAGAGTGATAACTAAAAAAGCCAGCCTAGTATCAAAGGGCAGAGCAGGAACGTACGGTGGGAAGAGGAGGGGCACACCTCCGACGGGCCATGGACCTGAAGCCGCGTCTTGATCACGTCCAGCGGGCAGACGAAGGCCGCAGCCACGGCGCCTACATCACCATTCAGACAAACACCAATCAAACAGGAAAAGGACAAACTTTTCCACAAATAGGCTGATCGCGTCACAGGCACAAGTACGATGGACTCACCTGCGGATGCTCCGGCAAGGACGTCGCAGAGGATTTCTCGGCTGTTCTTGCCGTCGGACCTCCCGCCCATCCCTAGATCCGAATCAAAATGAACTGATCGCT
Source organism: Boesenbergia rotunda (assembly GCA_024364735.1). NCBI lineage: Eukaryota > Viridiplantae > Streptophyta > Magnoliopsida > Zingiberales > Zingiberaceae > Boesenbergia > Boesenbergia rotunda. Next base: position 168,061 of record JAGFNQ010003021.1, on the reverse strand, counting down.
GACTACATGCGACGCGGAAGCGAGTGGGAGAGAGAGATCAACTGGGCATGTGCTAAACCTAAAGATCAAACCTTTTCTCTATTCTACACTTCGCTGATGACGATGAGGAAATCTAACTCGGGAAAAGAGCGGAGGAAGCAAGCAAACGGAGAAAGAGAAAGAGGACAACGGCGAGATGCGCCTTCTATTTTTCTGGGTACTCAGTAGCTACTTCGTGATTCGTTCACTAAAGAAGAGTTTCAAAAAGCTCTTAAAAGTTTAGCTCTTTTTTAAAATGCCCCCTTTGGTACTTTACCGCAATTAATCAAAATAAAAACTAAACCTCGTGAACAAAATTTTAAAGAGATAATACATTTCGGTTTCTTATAATTTGGAAAAAAAAAATATTCCAATCCTTATATTTTTCAGAAAATCATGGTCTCCTACTTCCAGAAAAATCATATTACGATCCATATACTTAATAACGTTAATATAAACTTACGATCTAAAAATTATATCGTGATTCCTACATAACACCATAATAGATAATTTACAATTTGAAAATATCTCTTATGACAAAAAGGCAATTATTTTGATGTCAAAATCTTAAAAATAAAAATTCAAGTATATTGTATTGTTGTTGTAGTACTCATAGATGATTGAAGTGGATTCTTGCAAATGTAGTAGACGACAACAATTGTTAAGCAAATGGTAAGAAAAAAAAGGAGGACTAAATATGATTACTCATCAAGGAATATGAAAGCAAAGAAGAATGACGAATATAATTTCCAACCAATTAATTTTAATTTAAACATTGTATTATACAATTTGGTATTGGTGAATCTGATTTTGTTGACTATCTTTATATTTGAATTGGTAGTACAATTATTTAGGGGATGAATTAGAGCACTATGATTTTATCAATTTACTTGTAATATTTGGAATAATATATATATATATATATATATATATATATATATATATATAGATTAATCTTGATTTTCAAATTTACGAGAAATATGGTAGGAATATCATATTACTATTAATTTTTAAATTTAATAGGAATATTATAGGAATAGGTATATATATATATATATATATATATATATATATATATTTTAATTTAAGAATTTTTAATTTTATATAATATTTTTGTGACTTTCTATTCATTTATACTAATCTTATTCAAGTATAAGGATCACAATGCAATTTTTTGAAAGTACAAGGATTACAATATAATTTTTTAAAAGTACAAGGACAATAATATAATTTTATGAAAGTATGAAAATCAAGATATATTTTTTCCCAACTATAAAATATCGGAATATAATTCCTTTAATTTTTAAATATACTCGATCTATTGTCCCCGTTAAAAAAACAAATACTAGATTTATGAAGGTATTATTTCATTTGTCTTGAAAGTAGTTTGGTATTAAATTCTGTTCGCTTGTTTCGGTTAAATTGGATATACATATGGAAGTATATCTTTAAAATTAGTTATTTCTCTAAATGTTTTATCACCATCAACAAGGTAACTAGTATCATTTTTTTATAATTTAAATATTTAGTTTTTTGAATCGAATTATTTCGAAATTAACTGTTACCATTTTATTTAATGCATTGAATTGTGAGAGGGGGATGCAGAAGTGCATTATTATTATTATTATTATTATTATTTTTTTTTGGATCTTCTTCCCAAATGACATTTTGTTAAGTGGTGGAAGACTAAACAGATTAAAATAGAGGTATCAATTCGGATGGGTCGGGTTGGAAAATTTTTTTTTTTTAACTCACAACCCGAACCCGATTTCAACCCGAAATGCCCAAACCCGAACCCGAATCCGACCAACTCGAACCCGACCCGAATAATCCGAAAAATCGATTAAAAATGTTTTTTTCGCTATTTTTCCTATAATTCTTCACTTTTATCTCAATACTCTATCATGATCATACTAATATTGATATTAATATACATAAAAATATCTTAATTTTCAAAATAAAATTTGATTTAATCCAAAAAAATCCACCCAACATTAAATTCGGGTCAACCCGAACCCGACCTGAAAATTTTCAACCCGAAACCCTCAAACCTAAACCCGAAAAATTTCAACCCGAAACCCGATTTTTTCGGGTCGATTCGGGTTGGGTCGTCGGGTTGTGTTGATTTTTGACACCCCTAGATTAAAACACTGACAACAAGAGAAATTTGGATGAGATGTGTAAATATTTATATCGATGATAAAATAGTTTAAGAAAATCATATTTATTATCGGTCAGTAAATAGATTCTCATACACCCTGTTTGAAAAGAAAGTAATTGGAATTCCTTTGGGAATTGAAATTCAATTCCATCCTTTGGTAGCAATTTTCAGGAAAAAATTGATAAGGAATTGAATTCCAATTCCTTTCAACCCCTCAAAATAAATCACACCTAAACACCTCTGATTTGAGAAAGGAATTCACTTGAACAAATTAAATTACCAAATCGCTCCCTCACAAAACAAATCAAAGTTATTTCGATTCCATCCTCGCAGGATAAAATCGTAAAAGTATAACAATTGAATTGAATTTAATTCTGTTTTTACAATTCATTCCAAACATGAGAATTGAAATTCAATTCTGGATGGAATTTAATTCCGAATGGAATTCAATTCCGGATGAAATTCAATTCCGGATGAAATTCAATTCCGGATGAAATTTTAATTCTTTACTTAAAAGGTTTTCAAACATGATATTGAAAGATTTGAAATAAAACTTACGCATTCTATATTAGACTCAACCGGTCGTATATCCAATTTTTATTTATATGAGGATTATTATAAATATGAAAAAAAAAAGCGAAAAAGAAGATAGAGAATCCTTTATATATATGAGTTTTACTCCATATTGAAAGTTTTATGATATTATTGTCCGTTTATACTGTTGAATGTGTATATATATAAAGTGAACAAATGTATAAAAAGAGGTTCTTTCTCATATGTATCTTTGAAGGAAGTGTTAATCTAAGATTTGGATTTGTATTGAATATTTATATTTAAGCACAATTTATGCACATCGAATGCTGAACTAATCAGGATAAGATTTACTAAAAGAAAATAATCAATATTTTATCATATACTTTTTTTATTGGCTGTTCAAGAGTATAACGAAAATATTATAATCAGATTGGTTTAAAATAAAATAAGAATAGAGTTTTAATTTATTAAAATAAAATACAATAAGTATTATTTCTCTTTAAAATTTTATAATCAGATTTGTTTACAAATAATCGTATTTATTTTTATTTACAAAAATTATTTTGCAATTTATTTTAGGTATTTTAAATTTCATTTCAAATATTTTTTATATTATATTTTATCTAAGTGTATCGAATTTCATAATGAATTTATTTCTAATTTATTAAAATTTTAAAAAATGTATTATTTTTTTATAGTGAACTCTTGGGACGAGATCCGACCTAGCCCAAGGTTACAGGTGAGGTTTGGACTTGCGACCTCACTGCCAGGTCACCAGCGAGGCACCCATGAGTCACAACAATACTATTATTTTTTTTTCCTTCTTTTTTTTATTCCCTTTTTCAAGGATATATTTTCACAATGAATTTTTTTTTTGTATTTACACCTTCAAATACTTTTTTTTTGTATTTACACCTTCAAATACTTTTTTTTTTGTATTTACACCTTCAAATAAACAAAACGGCCTCTCCAAATTTAAATTTTTTCATTCGCCCCCGAGCGATTCTAAGGTTAAGTATTTGATCAAAATCGAATCGATCGAGTTGAATAAATCAAAAATTAAATAAATTGATTTTTTTCGAACCAATTGAACTAATCAAATTTCCTATGAAAATCGTACCGATTGAACTGATAAAATATCGATTAATTCGATTTTGACTGAATTAATCGAAATTTTGAAATTTATTCAATTTTTTAAAAAACAAAATTTAATTTAATTTAATTATATTTTTAAATAAAAATAATTAAATTAATATTCTTAATATATTTATTTAATTTAATCGAATTATAAAATTCAAAATCGAAATCGAATTAAATTAATAAAAAATCAAATCAATTTTTTTTAAATAAAAATTAAATTAATCGTACTAAAAAAATTAAAATTAAAAATTAAATTAATCGTACAAAAAAATTAAAAATTAAATTAATCGAACTAAATTTTAAAACTCGATCATTCGATTCGATAATTCAGTTTTTCTGATTTTTTCCACCCCTGCTTGTTTCGGTTAAATTGGTGTTTTTTTATCTATCAAATAGATTTGAAATAATACGCATTTCGAAGTTGACTTTTAAAATTAATTATTCTCCTACTTCCATTGAACTGTCAAATGGGGATTAGAAAATTGATGGTTTCTTGCATCCAAGTTCCAGAAAAAGTTTTTTTTTTTTTTTCTCGCTCTCCATCCTTCTGACTACTACCATTCGCACATAACATTTTAATCCATTCCAAAATTAATATAAAAAAAATAAATCATAAAAATTATTAATTCAAATATTATAACTAATATAATTAATATCTGAAAAGAATAGACATATCGACTTTATTAAATTTTAATTTTTAAATTTTAAAATAATAATATTTATATATTAATCATTAATCAATTTCATGAAAACTTTCAAACTACTAACATGGGCGTTAAAGCACTAGACCATCTGGAATTATTATTATCAATTGGATCTTTGGATCCCAAATAACACATTTTATTTCGAGGTGGAAGAATACTGCAATATATTTTATTACTTTGAATTCGAAGGAACTCCTGACCAAGTAAAACTTTGACATACCTCATGAAGAAATGCCTGAACATCGAGAAGATCTGTCAACTCCAATCCATCAGCTGAAAGATAAGGAAGACTTGCAAACTTCGAATTTAAACTAGGATAGTAGGATTTATATCTAAGGTTCAAAGTCTCAGAAAAAGACTATTGTCATTGATAATTATTTTAGAAGCGAATAACGGAGATGATGAGGCATTAAAGCATAGCCTACGACGATGATAATGGAGAGAGGATATTAACGTCTGCGAGATTAACACGAGTATTAAATGGGATGCACCGGAAGATTTTCCGATGGAGCTCTCTCCGATGTTCAAGTCAAGAACTTTTTCTTTTTCGGAGGACAATTAAGAATCAAAGTACTATAATTCTGGAAAGTTCACCCCCCCTACCTGAGTGTCGAGGCATCTTATATACTTGATGTCTTCCTCGCACGTGTCCCCATATCCTCCTCCACGTTCCTTAATCATCGGTTACTTGATAACTATTCTTTTTTAGTAACGGTCATTGCAATTATTAAGGCCTTAATTACTGTACATTGCAAATAATAATTACCTAATGACTTTTCTATTCTGGAAGGAGGGGCGGGTTCTTAAAGTTTGGCTTTCTTATCCCTATGTTGATCTTTAGGCTCCACTCTCCCGAGTCAGTCTCAGAATCTTATCTCCCGAATCAGTCTCGGAGTCTTATCTCCCGAGCTGACCTCGGGGTCTTCTTCCGTTATCCCGTGATAGTCTTGGGGGCCCGATTCCTGGTCTGACCTCAGGGGCTTTCTTCAGTTCTCCCAAGGTAGTCTCCGGAGCCCGATCCCTGGCCTGACCTAGGGCACTGGTTCGGTGGGCCCAGTCGCGTAGCTTCGCCGTGCCACATGTCCACCTCGGGATGCTCATCTCTATCACAAGTCTCCCTTTTAAGTCTAATCGAATGAAATGTGACTGACTGATTAGGCTGGTGGCATGATGAAGGGGAGCGAAGTATCTGCAGGACTCATATCATCGTTCCTTCTCCCTTGACGACTTGCCGGGTCCTAGGAATTGAAACATTCGTCCCTAGCCCAAGGCAGTCATTTGAGTTAATCCAAGAGTCCTTGCTAAGGCCAGTACTGATAGTTGTCCATCACCCATTAAGAGCGTATGAGGTATCTTTATGGCGAGAGTATTCCAGCAAGTAGAATACTGCCATGTGGGAGGATCTTTTCTACGTGATTTCCCTCTGATACGCTTAGTAGGGTCATATCAACCGACGACCGTAATGAAGGGTGATGCCTCGAGATTGACAGTTATCATCGTCTATGTGTCATGCCTCTATTCTTCGCATGAGAGCAGCTCCTTCCCTATAAAAAGGGAAGGCGAAAGCGGCCTTTTGTCTTCTTGCACCGCCGACTATTAGAGCTTGCGCATCCCGTTTCTGCCTGCTAGAGTCTTCTTTCGCTAGAGCTTCTTCTTCACGCGTCAGTCCCATTCACCTTCTATCTTCTTCTCATTCTTTCATTCGAAGTCATGGGCAGGGAGGGAAAGGGAAAGAAAGACCAAGGTCAGAAGGAGAAACCGGAAGAGGAAATGACTTATCGTCTGGAGTGGTACGAAGCCACTTCGTCTAAGGTTAAGTCCACTACCCTGAGAGCCGCCTGCGAGGCCTACGACATTCTGGCGGAGTTAGAGGTTAAGGTTCCTAGTATCGACTAGTCCCCCGTAGAACCCCCCTTAGGGTTTTACACTTTCTTCTTAGGACAAGTGGAGTTTGGCCTATGTTTTCCAATCCCTCCCTTCTTCATGGTCGTCTCCAAATATTTCGATGTGCCCTTGCACCAGATGACCCCAAACGCCTTCGCACAGATGGGTGGGGCATTCATCCTTTTCAAACTGTTCAATATACCCTTGACCCACTGTTCCTTCCACTACTTTTTTCTTCTGAACTTAGCGTCTAGGGGAACCTTTAGCTTCACCGCCCGACCCAGCCACAAGTTCATTAGTAGTCTCCCTTCCTCCCATAAGGGGTGGAAAGAGCGCTTCTTCTTTATTCAACTTGTTGAGCGGTCGTTCTGTCCGACACGCTGGCGCAAAGATTTACCTTCTCCTCCAGACCTGGGCGATTTCCAATGAGATTAGGGGTATCAGTGGACCTGAAGCATTTTGGCCGGGATGGAGTTCTATGGCCTCAATCAGGTTCTATACGAAGAGCTCCTGTATTGGATTGGGATTAGTCCCAAAGTCACCCGTCTTAGCCCCAACCTCCGTAAGTGCACTGTTTCATTAAGCGTTCATCTATGCGAACTGACATTCTGTTGTTTGTGTTGTAGAGAGCATTATGCTCTCCTGGGCCATGAGCAAGCTTTTCAAGTGGGAGCTTGCAGATGAACAAGCTCTGACCCCTCCTCTAGCTTCCCTACCTTCCGCGGTCGAGCCTTCCGAGGGCTCCGAGCAGACCCAAGGTGAGGAGCTGACCACCACAAAGCTACCCAGTGTTCAGGAAAGCCCCCATTCTCCTGTTCCTGCTGAGGCGGGAGGTGGCAACGAAGAACCATCAACTCAGGTGTCGATGTTGGTGACAAAGCCAACTGGGAAAGCAGGCCCACCACCTATTAGACGACCACGCTTCATCCTTCCCGCTGAGGAGGAAGAGGAGGAGAAGAGCGATCCACAAGCCCCCCGTCAGAAACCTGCGGCTCCTCTGGCTCCTCTAAGGAAAAGGGCCCGCTCGTCCAGGGCTACTGAGGAGGAGGAGGATTATGTTCCTCTCTCCAAGTACCACCGGAGGGTGGCACTGACTATCGCGGAGCCGGAGGGTGAGGCCGAGTTTCCTCCCAAAGTCCCTGACGCCTCCAGTAGCCCCAAGGGCAAGAGGGCAAGACCAGAGGAGCTCGAATTAACCGGTGCCCGTCTGCGTCGGAAGGTACAAGCGGTCGAGAAGGCAACTATTGGAGGCTTCCAACCAGTCCAACTTAAGGAGCTGCCACAGGGGGAAATATCCTGCTAACGAGGTGCCTTTAGTACCGATAACGGTGTGCCCTCCCCCTCAAGCATACACGCCTCCCCGCCGCACCTCCTACCTCTCACTCCTCACGGCTCTGGGGCTACCTCTGGAATATCTTCCCCATGGAGCCGGCAAGCCATGTAGGGGTGAACCGAAGAGCACCTTACATCCCTCAGAGGGATACCTTCGGCTGGGGTAATACGATAGGATGACCGCTCGCACTCTGACAACTATCACTACCCCGAGTGGTTGAGTGGGCAGACCACTATATGATTGATGGCGGGTTCAACCATAAGAAAGTAGATAACCGTCAACATGCAACAATGCAATATGGTGCATGATATCAATGTATACAAACAAAATCAGGTCAACCATCATAGAATCAATAAGTCACACATGCACCCAAACCAAACCATAATAAACAAATATGTAACTAACTTATTGGGTAGGGAATATCTAATGTCAACCAAATCCTAGATAGTTCACATGAGATTTCTAAAGTACACGCGTACTAGCGGTACTGTTCGGAATAGAAAAATAAGAGTTGAGACTGTATAACTGAAAATTTAGAATTTTATCTCAAAAATCAAGCAAAGAATAAGTACCAAGCAGGAAAACAACAATATAAATTTAAGATAAATCAATCTACTCAGATAAGGGAATTACTACACATTTAAAGGTAAAGGAACTAAAGAATCAAGCAAGAAGTACCCACCTCAAATGGAGATTCTCGAGATAGAAAAGAACCTCCTGTCCAATACCCGTAACGAATCAGTGTCCTGTATCAAAGGACATAAGTTTAGCTATTTAACAAAATAAGTACTTAGCTAAACTATATCTATACCAAAAATTAGGATAAATCCTAATTATAACATGTATTTAATTAAATTCACATGAACCATAGGTTACTCCTCAATCTAATTTATCACAATTAGGTAATTAGGCTAAATTCCTATTTAGCCTAAAGAATGACTCTAAATTTGACCTAAATGTTAACCATTAAGCTAATCCTTAATTAAACTAAGATTAGCCTCAATTACCCTTATACCAATTATATCAAAAGTCCAACCCAAAGGAGGTTACTCACGACAAACTCCATTTCACCGAATACCACACTAGAATTTCACTTAAACCAAAAGCTCAACTGTAGTCTAATCCAATTTAGCACAGTTTCGAATCAAGCCACACCATGACAACCCAAATTGCTACCCCATGCCAATTGGAGTCATGCCATCTTGCTACAATGTATCAAAACATTCAAAATTCCATCTACAACCATTCTTCTATACCAAAATTGAACGCCTAATTCCATTTAGATGTGCAACCACCAAAATTTGCAATCTGATCATAGTAGAAAGTAGACCAAAATTCACCCTATCCCAAACAAAAATCGTTTGCAAATCTCAAAAAGTAAACCAAACAGCAATTCTTGAGGTTATTTATCAGTTTACCAACCTCCTCTACACAAAACAAACCAACCCTTACCTGAGATGGTCGGAGGTGGATCTCTGTCGGGAAGGAGGATTGGTAGTCCAACAATTCTTTCCCCCATAGCCGACGACAACGAACTGAGGAAGAAGAAGAAAGAAGAAGAAAAATAGCAAGGAGGCTGCGATATTCTCCAATCGGGCGCTGAGAGGGTTCAGCGTCAGGCGGTTTTGCGAAGGGGGAGGTTTGCAGCATGGAGAGGAGAAGTGAGGGATCGTCGGCGTTGAAAACTCCCTGAGGTGGAGTTTCACCGAAGAGGAGGAACTATAGTCGTCGGGCTGCTTACGTGAGGAAGAAATTGCAGAGCTAGATTTTGCAAAGAGGAGATGGGCTACGGTGTATTGGCAAAGAAGAGAAAAGGATTTTTGAGAGAAATTTTAGGGTTTTTATTAATTATATGAAATCTTTCAAAAAGACCCTCCCTATTTATGGATTTAACATAAGGGGAATATAAAAACTCAATCCTGACTATGTCCGAGTCTGGAGAGGTGAAACATCTTCAAGTAAAGCTACAAAAAAGAGCTACAATACATATTCGAAAGATAGAACTATATGCACTCGAACCTGATGTGTAGATTAAGGTGCCCCCGCAACTATCTAGAAAAATAGCTTGATCCTATGACTCCTGAAAATCCGTGGAGTCAGGGAAAGAATAGTAATATCGATACTCATTTGAGATAATATCTCTATCTCTAGACTTCCAAATGTCCATGAAGTCAGGGAGAGAGTACTAATCCTCGCAAGATATAATAACTCGATCTCCTGACTCTCGAATGTCCTCAAAGTTGGGGTGAGAGTAGGATACCACTCCTTAGAGATATATCTCGATCCCTCGACTCCCGAATGTCTGCGGAGTCAAAGAGATAGTAGAATACCGATCTGTACTGGAGATAATATCTTGACCCCCCAAATGTCCGCAGAGTCAGGATGAGAGTAGAATACAGCTCATCAGAGAAAGTATCTTGATCTCTCAATTCCCGAACATCTGTAGAGTTGAGGAGAGAGTAGAATACCGCTCTCTGTTGGAGATAATATCTGGATCCCCGACTCCTGAATGCTCGTGGAGTCAGAGTGAGAGTAGAATACAACTTCTCGAAGATAATAAGACTCGATCTTGCCGAGGGAGAGAACAAAATTTGCTCGATCCCGCTGAGGGAGAGAATAACTCATTCCTGCCGAGAGAATAGCTCGATTCATCTGAAGGAATGACTCAATCCCGCTAAGGGGGAAAATATAATATGCTTGATTCCATTAAAAGAGAGAATAATATACTCAATCTCTTAACTCTAGAGTATCCATAGAGTCATGGAGAGAATACAATAATACTCGATCTCACTGAAAGAGAGAATAACTCGATCTCTCAACTCCCGAATGTAAGCAAAGTAGTGGGAGAGAATAAAATATGAAATCAAGCTCGCCAATGAAGGTTAGCACCTAGCCAATCCATAAGAATAGCGTTGATCGAAGACAAAAATATACAAAAATCTGACGTAGGGAATTCAATGAAATTTGAATCTCCTGTGCTGACTGAGGATCCCTGCACTATGGAGGCAACGAGTTTGTCAAAATTCTCTGGAGTCATGGTGATGGTGAAGAGTTTTCCAGTGTCATATATCTGAGTGTCGCAGTTCAGGTTTACATTCCCACAGACGGTGCCAATTTGTTTCCGCACCAAGACTTTTGACAAACAAACCATAGGTGAGTTATACTAGATGTTGATGGAGTAGTCATGACTAAGAGAAAGGAGAGAGTGAGTTATCTTCGATGTTGATCAGGTATATTGTTCCTAGAACGAAGGCGACACAGAGCCAAAAATAGCACGGATCTGGAGATTGAAGGCCAGAACATAACAGCGGCTCACAGACCGGAACATTATAACGACTTGAAGGCCATGTTAGGATCGTTTGTGTCCGCTAGAGGGGGGTGAATAGCATTTCTTTGGTTCGTTCTTGTACCTACGTTGTTAGTTGCACAACGGAAACAATAATAATCAAAATAAACAACGCTAACAAGAATGATTTACTTGGTATCCACCCCGGCCGGGTGACTAATCCAAGAATCCTTCAGTGAATCACTCCCCGGATAACCTCCGGCTAGCCCGCGTCGCTCCTTGTGGGTGGAGAAATCTCGCCACAACACCTCGGACACTGTCTGGGCACAAAAGACTACTAACATGCTTTACCCAAGCGAGTTTTGTCAAGAAACTCAGCCACCACGAAATCCTCTTTAAATATGACTCGGGGTTGATTTCTCGCTACCAGTCAACTGTCCCCAAGGCAGTCGACTGGTGTCAGCCAAATTCGACCGTTGACACTCCCAACGGTCGAATTTGCCAGCTCACCAGCCACTACCAATCGACTGCCCTGGGGGCAGTCGACTGGTCCCAGGCTGATACCCTTCTGTGAGTTTCATCAGTCGACTGCCCTCAGGCCAGTCAACTGTTCTACTCACATACCTAAGGTTACCCTTCCTGAGTACATGTCATTCCGCACTCAAACCCTAGGATTTCCCGAGTACAATCACACTACACTCATACCCTCACAACTCGACTGACTCCTCCTCCGCAGCCTCGACTGTTGCCTTCGCGCCCTCTTCATCTTCGGCTCCCGTCCCTCGGATGCACGCAAGCCTCCAGCTTGCCTCCATGCCATCCTTCACGCATGCCTCGAAGTCCGCGCCTATCAGCTCATTGCCCCTATTCTCCAAGGTCCCTCAGGTGCGCACACAAGCTTCCAGCTTGTCTCCATGCCACCTTTCACCGTACCGAGGCCGTCCAGTCAAGTCCATATGCGTAACCTGTACAGCCTGCACACTCAACATACGCATATAAGAATACAAGAGTAATCCTAACTTAAATCCTTTGTCCAAACATCAAAACCCATAGTCACACCAGACCATCTTAGGGCCGATTGCTCCAATAATCTCCCCATTTTTGATGTTTGACAATACGTTTAAGTTAGGGAAAGCAAATAGTAATAAAGAATAGCAAAAACAATGCTGAATAAATGCATATGCAATGCATACAAGGATCCTATCCCAAGGCATCCCACACCTAACCTTCCAAGTTAGAAATTTTCACCAAACCGGGCTTTTTAAAGCTTCTCCCAAGCTCCCCCTGCATTGGACTTACAAAGGCTTTTTAAGAACCTCTCCAAGGTTCCCCTTCTGCCAAGAATGGAGCAACCATGATCCCCCTTAATCTTAGCTCTCCCTAAACCTAGGATTTCTAACAAAGGTGTGTTTGGTTTCCCAACTTAAACCTAACACTTCTCCCCCTTTGCCTAACATCAAAAAGAACCTAACAATATCCCAATTATCGGTTCTTTTAATCCCTAATGACCATAAACAATGTGTACTAGCCCCCCATACACTTGTTTTGCATCATTTGGACACCAACCCAGCTGCTGATATGAAAATCAGCCCTGACCAGTCGACTGCCCTAGGGCAGTCGACTGATACTCTGATTTCAGTCTTTTCTGGCCAAATTCAGAATTGCGCCATAAATTCCACAATTCTCCAAAAATTTTCAAATTTTGTGGAGAACTTTGTGGTACCCATACCTACTTGGGAAAAATACATTTCACTATATATCTATCACCATTCCCAAGTTGGACACAAAATTCAAAATTTTCAATGAAAATTAAGGCAAACAAGGAGGCAACCTCCCCCTTAACCTATGTCTTCTCCCAATTTTCATTTTTCTTAGGTTAAGTTCTACCCAACTTAACCTCCTAACACCAAGTTAGGTTCTTCCCAACCTAACACCTGAGTTCTTTTCCCTTTGAACACCATTAAAAGCTTGCTCCCCAAGCACCCTTATCCCTTAGTGCCAAAAAAAACTCGCCAAAACATTAAACACTCTAAGGGTTTGCAAGTACACTTGCTAGGATATACCCTATCCTAGAAAAATATGATTTCATGAAAATGTCAAGTGTGCTTGACTTTTGGTACAATTCCTAATTTTCTCAAAAGATTGACATTTCGTATCAATTTGCAAATGTATCTCTAATTCCATGTGTTTGTCAAAACTAATCATCATAATTCGACACATGAAATTGTCCTCAATTCATTTCTTTATCCATATCCTTAATATGATGAAAGCTTCCTCCTTTTTATCGCTAAATCCTAGATACACATGAGAAACTTATCAAATTTCCTTGAATTTTCCATTGGCCTCATTTCATATAATCACCATCAACCCATGAGGCACATCTTTACTCAACCATATCATCAAGGATTTTCATTTAGACATCATATTCTATCATCCAATACCCATTTTCCTAATTCAGCCTATATCCCAATCGACTGCCCCTGTGGCAGTCGAATCCCAAAACTCACAGAATGTTTCTAGGCTCTTACCAGTTGACTGCCCCTAGGGCAGTCGACTGATACCTGAATTTCAAGTTTTCCAGCCCAATTTCAGTAATCCCTAAATAATTCCACAAATCTCCAAAAATTATGAAATTTCATGGGGAGACTTGTGGGGCCAGTGTCTACTTGAGAAAAATACGTTTCCAAACAAATGTACTCCGGATCCCAAGATTGGCACGAAACTCAACTTATCCTAAAGTGTATCATTGAAACTCATCCCTAAAAGTCTCAATTGTGACTTCTCCTTAATGTATTCTTTCATACTTGATCATAGCTCATTTCTAGCACTGAATTGCATGGTGTTTACTTATTAAAACTGAATTTTCTCAGATATATTCTATTTTCACCTTTTTTTCCCTAATTCTCCTTTTAATGTGCCATTTTCTAGAATTAAGACTTACCCAAGTCTTCCAATCCTTTTGGCACACTTCAACCTAATTTTTTAGGAGAGAAACTCTTGGGATCCATTCACCATGGATCCCATAGGCTCCTAGAGCTCCCCCTTGAGCTCTGAGCCCTAGCCACCTCCCTAGGTGACTCAATCCACACTAAGCCACACCGGTGTGCCCCCGATGACTCTTGGCCTACCAAGTGAGCCTTCTTAACTTTGAACACCTTGTCCTTAGTTAAGTCACCCTTTCTACCCTTAGATGGCATTCCCTTGTCATCCTTGGACTTACCCTCCTTACCATGATTGTATGCCTCCCCAACATACTTCTTTTTGTTGGTCTTAGAGGTCTTAGACCGGTATCTCAATCCCGATCTATTGTAGTTGGGTTTCAAACTACCCAACACCATGTCTAGGCCCTTAGATCCAACGGAGAATCTTTCTAGGGCCTTTTCTAAAGTATCAAGCCTTGCCCTCAAGGCTTGATTTTCCCTTTCTAGATTTTTGACCTTAGAGTCCATATGTCCATTTTGGATATTCCTAGACCTACCCTCCTTTCTAGGCATATTCCTTTCCTTCTTGGGTTTAATGCCATCATTTTTAGGTACAAGAGTCCTAGGTTTGTGATGATGCATGTTTTTCTTGAGATTTTGACTTACTTTGTTATTCCTAGTCCTATCATGATATCTAAAACCATGGTTATACACCATTAAGCAACTTTCATCAAAACTAACATGCATGAAGGAATGACTAACATGATTTTTACTATGTAAGAAGGAACTTGAAATTGGATTGCATTTTACCCTAGGGTTAGGAATTACCTCCCTTACCCTTGTAGTACCTCCTTGTTGTGGTCTTTGCTTCCTCCTTTCTTCTTTTTCCCATCTCCTCAAGTGTCCTATTTTCTTGAGCTCTTCCTTCTTTGGACACTTGGTGTGGTAGTGCCCCAGTTCACCACACGTGAAACATCGAATTCTCCTCTTCTTCTCTTGGGATTCTCCATTCCTACACTTCATGTTAGAATTAAAGGAATTTGAAATTAGTGTAGATTTTACCTCCTTTTTACCTTGTGGGCACTTATCCTTGTAGTGCCCCTTTTGGTTGCAACCAAAGCATATAATATGCTCCTTTCTCTTGGCTTTGATGGAGGTGGAAACAAGGTTGACTTCCTCTTCAACCTTGGATGAAGAGGATGCTTCCTCTTATTCTTGTGTAGACGAGGGTCTCTCCTCCCCCTCAATCCTTGAGGTGGTGACCTCCTCCTCTTCTCTAGATAAGGTGGATGACCTCTCACTTTCTTTTTCCACTTCTTGAACCAATGAGTTGATTTCTTCGGACTCTTGAATTTGTGTAGGGTTCTTGTGACACTTTTCCAACTTATCCCACAATTCATGAGCATTCTCATATTTACCTACATCATTCAAAATATCGTTAGGCAAAATATTTAACAGGATATCAATTACCTTCTTATTTGCCCGAAATTATTCTTGTTGCTCCTTGTCCCAATATCTAGGATGAAGCTTCTTCCCGTGCTTGTCCTTTGGAACTTCGAAGGGCTCTTCCATGGCTATCCTACATGGCCAATCCATGCTAAGCCAAGTCTCCATCCTTGCCCGCCAATATTCGAAGTCTTCATGATCGTAGGGCGGTGGGATGTAGATGTCATCGCCAAATTTATCTTCCATCGTTCTTCCTCTAGCTTTCTTGTTCCCTCGGTGATTAGTCCGATCAAGAGCGGTCATTCGCTTTGATACCAATTATTAGGATCGTTTGTGTCCGCTAGAAGGGGTGAATAGCATTTCTTCGGTTCGTTCTTGTACCTACGTTGTTAGTTGCACAGCAGAAACAATAATAATCAAAATAAACAACGCTAACAAGAATGATTTACTTGGTATCCACCCTGGCCGGGTGACTAATCCAAGAATCATTCGGTGGATCACTCCCCGGATAACCTCCGGCTAGCCCGCGTCGCTCCTTGTGGGTGGAGAAACCTTGCCACAACACCTCGGACACTGTCTGGGCACAAAAGACTACTAACACGCTTTACCCAAGCGAGTTTCGTCAAGAAACTCAGCCACCACGGAGTCCTCTTTAAATATGACTCGGGGTTGATTTCTCGCTACCAGTCGGGGCAGTCGACTGGTGCCAGCCAAATTAGACCGTTGACACTCCCAACGTTCGAATTTGCCAGCTCACCAGCCACCTACCAGTCGACTACCCCCAGGGCAGTCGACTGGTCCCAGGCTGAAACCCTTCTGTGAGTTTCATCAGTCGACTGCCCTCAGGCCAGTCGACTGGTCTACTCACATACCTAAGGTTACCCTTCCCGAGTACATGTCATTCCGCACTCAAACCCTAGGATTTCCCGAGTACAATCACACTGCACTCATACACTCATGACTCGACTGACTCCACCTCCGCAACCTCGGTTGTTGCCTTCGCGCCCTCTTCATCTTCGGCTCCCATCCCTCGGATGCACGCAAGCCTCCAGCTTGCCTCCATGCCATCCTTCACGCATGCCTCAAAGTCCGCGTCCATCAGCTCATCGTCCCTGCTCTCCAAGGTCCCTCAGGTGCGCACACAAGCTTCCAGCTTGTCTCCATGCCACCTTTCACCGTACCGAGGCCGTCCAGTCAAGTCCATATGCGTAACCTGTACAGCCTGCACACTCAACATACGCATATAAGAATACAAGAGTAATCATAACTTAAATCTTTTGCCCAAACATTAAAATCCATGGTCACACCGGACCATCTTAGGGTCGATTGCTCCAACAGGCCAGATGACTCGAAGGTTGAGTAGATCAAAGGCCAAAATACAATAGTGACACAAAGGTCAGAATATGACAATAGCTCAAAGGTTGAACGACTTGGGAATATAGTAGTGGCTCAAAGGTCGAAATATTTTAGCGGCTCTAAGGACTGACGGCTAGAAGGGTGGAACACAATAGTGGCTCAAAGGCTGGAATATGACAACCGCTTGAAGGCTGAAACATGGCAACGGTTGCCTGGAGGGAAGCATTTGAATGCTTGTCCAAAGGCATTTTCTCCCATTCCTCATAATGTTTTCAAGGCCAAGTACCCACTTAGGCCCTAGCTTCCCATAGTCGTGCTCGGGCTGGATGTTCCGCAACACCAAGTCCCTTACATAAAAGGATCTAAGAACGACCTGCTTATTGTAAGCATTACAAACTCAACTTTTGTAGCGTTTCATTCAATAGAAGGCTTGGGCCCTTTTCCCCTCTATTATGTCAAGCTCCTGAACTTGAGCAACCTCGTTGTCCTGTTGAGAGTAAGAAGTGATCCGAGTTGTTTCTACACCAATCTCCTCAGGCAACTCCTCACACTCGGTAGCTCCTCAACCCAAGTCCCACTGACACACATTGACTTGATCTTCAACCTGTGAACTAGATCTTGGTTAGTAACTTCCACTTATTCATTACTCTAAAGATAGGCAACATAGTTGAAAATCTACAAGATCTTCACCAATCCTGGACTCTCTTGCTTTGAAACTGTTGATCATTGTTTGAAATAGTCTTCTGACAAATATTGTTTTGCCATAAAAACTTCAACATAGCTTGCTTAGTGATCCCTAGTAGGCGCTGCAACTCACGGATGTTCCGTGATGACTACATCTGTCGCACAACTTCTATCTTCTTTGGATTAGCTTCAATACTTCGCTCAGTCACCATATATAGAGTTATCAATTTGGATTGGGTCCGCCGGGTTGGTTTGCCAAGCTAAACTATTTAAGCAGGTTAGATTAAAATTTTATCAACCCATTTAAAGACGGTCCTAAATGGTCCAACCAGCATGGTTGCTGGTCAAGGGGTGTCAACTTGTGGTGGGCTCGAGTTGGCTAGCAAGTTGTGTAATTTTTTTTCCAAAACTTAAAAGTAAAGTAGAAAACTCAATGGGATCGTCGGCTGACTGCCTAATCTACAACCCAAACTTAAAAATTCTATTTTTTTAATGTTTTTATTTATTTATTGGATGGGATTGTTGGTTGGCCTGCCTAACCTGCAGCCCACATTGGGTTGGAATTTCTTAGCTCGCTAGGCTAGTGGGCCGGTCCACCCCCCACTTGGCCGAAATAACACTGACTTTGTCTTGGTCGACCTTCATCGGAAGGATCCAATAGAATCTTTGGTAGACATCCAACATAAAAATAAACTAATATCCGATTTTAGAATCCATCAACTTATCTATGGCAAAGGATAACAATCTTTGAAACAAACATTATTCAAGTCACGAAAACCCACGCATACTCATCATTTCCCTAACGATTTCTACACCACCACCATGTTAGCAAGCCATGAGGGAATGTGCCCTTCCCGAATATGCCCAACCTTCAATAATCTCTATGTCTCCTCCCCGATGAGTTTGTCCTTTTCGAGCTAAAGTGTTACATCTTCTACTTCACTTGTAGGCGGTAGGAATAAGGCATAGACGATGCTCCATCAGCAAAATTCCCGTCAGATCATTCGAGGACCATGCAAAAAATCTTGATTCCTCATGAGCAATTGACTAACTCTTTTAGCTCTGACCCTAATTCCTTCTAAATGAAAG
>JAGFNQ010003021.1:99280-149495 GCA_024364735.1 Boesenbergia rotunda | reverse complement strand
CTCTCATGCATGGGTGCGCAGGGGAGTACAAATTCATGACTCGGATTTGCACCGAACCAAGTTGACTCGTGTACGAGCATGACCTGCATGTCGAATGCTGGACCAGTTGGGAAAAAATTTACCAAAGTGAGACAACTAATATTTTGTTGCATATTCTTTTTGCTTGTTATTTAATAATGTAACGGAAGCATTAACCGTTGTTAATAGTGATTTTGTAACCTCCTAGATAGTAATGATCGACAATTGGTGGCCATTAAGCATTTGGCATTGAATGTCCTTTACTCAGCGTTCAATGCATATGAGTGATGATACTCCTGTATAAGGAGACCATGGTCTTGAGTAGAAAAAGAGAGAGACACTCAAGCAAAGAAACTTCATTCATTTCGTCCCCTAGTTATTCCTCTCTGTCATGCACCCGCTCAGCAAAATTACCAGTGATAACAATCAGGTACATTCTCAGTTGGTCGTGATTCACCAGTGACTGGTGGCAATCACGGTTTGCTACCATATCTTAGGAAACGGATGACTCACGTAACCTCGAAGCACAACTGGAGGTGGGGTGAATTTACTTTAAGAAAACTACTTGAAAGCAGGCCTCGTCATCTTCTTTTCGATGACTCGACATTCAGGCTTGAGAGATGACCAATGTGAAAAACAAGTGGGGCCACTTTGAAAAGAATTGGAGGCATAATTCTTAGAACTCCTCATAAAACCAAGTGTAATTATGGCAAAAAATGAATACATTCATGAGAACCGAGTTATATCAGAGAGAGTTTTAGATAAGACGTGTTAATGGTTACATAGACGACAAAACAGTTTAAGGACATCATTGTAATTACCTTGGGTTGATTTTGATATGATCAACCAAGTCAAGTTAGGTCCTATGCATTTTTAATATTGTGTCTAAGTGTGCAGGAGTTTAGGAGCATAAAAAGTCGAGCGGAAGACACAACAGACGAGAAGGATGACATGAGGAAGGAAGCTGACGGGCTTGGTGCATTCGAGGGACACAATGGTTGTTAAAGAGTATACCGGTAGATGAGAAGGGTGTGCGCGATGATCGAGGGACGAAAAGCTAGGGAAGAAGTCTGTTCGAGGAGAAGGCTAGAGTCGGATTTGGGAGAACTCAATTATGGATGACTGGAAATCACCCACACGGACGAAAGATGAAAAAGTCAGCACGAATGTTGACATTGACCAAATGGTCAACTGAGGCGTCTCAGTTGCCTCTGGAGGTACCTTAGTTGCATGGATGGAGTTCAGTGTCAAAGAAGAATTGAGGCGTCTCAATTAAAACCTAAGACACCTCAAGTCGGAATTGAGGCACCTCAGGTTGGAACTGAGACGTCTCAGATCAAAAAATTATCAAAAGTTACCATTGGTTGCGTGAATAATTTCTTATCCAATTAAGGCATCTCAGGACTCAACTACGGTGCTTCAGCTCAATGGTAACTCACCTTTTGGGGCTATAAATAACCTCCTAGAGCTAGGAAGAAATAAGAACAACAGTATTCATCTTTCCTATTCTATTCTGAGCTATCAAAGTTTGTGATAGGCTTCTCTGCCTTTCACGAAGAAGATCTTTAGTGTGATTTTTAACTGTCTTGGATTAGCAATCACCTTGGTTGCAACCAAGTAAACTATGCAGGTCATTTATATAATTTAAGTTGTGTTTATGTTGATTTTTTTTCTGTTTAACTAATCTATCCATCTTTGCTAAAGAATTTGCAAAGATATAGTTTGAACTTGCAGGGCTATTCACCCCTCCCCCCTATAGCCAGCCTGCATGGGACCTACAATTGGTATCAAAGCGCTATCGCTTAAGGAGGACTAACTGCTACCTAAAGCAATAAGACGATGGCCGGACCGACTATTCACCCACCAAAGTTTGAGAGAGAATTCGCAATGTGAAAACACCGGATGGAGATTTTCTTTAAAACCGACTTTGAATTGTTATTAATAATGAAAAATGATTTTATAGCTTCCGAAGACAAGGAAGAGCACCTTTGGTCAAAGAAGGAGGAAGCCGACTTTGTAGACAATATAAAAGCAGAGTTTCATCTGCTAATCGTGTTACCAACTCAGGAAGTCAACCGAATCGGGACATATGCTTCAGCTAAGGAACTTTGGGAAAAATTCCTAGAGCTTCACGAAGGGACCTCGGAAGCAAAGCTAGCACGAAAAAATTTACTCAGAAACTAGTTAACTAATCTCTAGATGAAAGAAGGAGAAATGGTGACCGAACTACATGTGAAGATCAAAGAGCTGATCACTGGACTCACGAATCTTGAAGAAAATATAACAAACTGAGATTCACTAAGGTATGCTCTAAAACATTTCCAAGAATACCGGAATGAATGCCCATAATAGACTTATACTACATTTAAAAAAACCTCGAGGTAAGTACTTTAGAGGTATTATTTTCTATCTTAGAACTTCACGAGTCTCAATGTGTAGGAAGAACTAAAAAGATGGACAATATTTCCCTAAACTCAAGGAAGGTCGGACCAAAAGCAGTATCTTCAGTCGATGAAGAAGAAACAACCTACATGGTAAGGAAATTGAGTATATATTTTAAATCTAATAAATTTAAGATGCAGGGCAAGAAATATTCTCCGGAAAGAAGGAAAGGTAGATGCTACAACTGTGGTGAAGAATGTTGGTGACAGAAGCAACAAACAAGAATAGTCAACTTTTAGGGTTTCGATGTTTGACAATATATCAAGGTGTGAACAGTCTGACCAAGGGTTAAGCCAAACAGGACTTGATGTTTGGTAAGGTAAACCCAGGTATGATTAGTTTGATCAAAGGATTAGTCAAACATGATATGATGTTTGACAGAGTGATTCACAAATAACCCAGGGTTGGTCAGTTAAACAAAGGGCTAAGCCAAATAGAATTTGATGTTTGACAGAGTGATGAGCAAAGAACCTAGGGCTAGTCAGTTAGACCAAGAGCTAAGCCAAACATAACTTGATGTTTGGAATAGTGATGAGCAAAGAACCCAGGGTTGGTCAGTTAGACCAAGAGATAAGCCAAATAAGACTTGATGCTTGGCAGAGAGAAGTCTATTCATGATCAGATGACTAGCAAAGAAGTACTTGTAGGATCAGTGGCGTCGATAGAGGGGGGGGGTGAATATTGACTCGTCAATTTATCGTCGGATCTTCTTTAATTGTTCATTTAATATCAGAGTGGTTAGTGGCAGCGGAATAATAAAAACAAAAATGAATACAATAAGAACTCGTGGTATTTACTTGGTTCCCAACCCCCCAGGGTCAGTACGTCCAATGTCTAATTACGGATAACGCCCGCCCACTAGTGGTCTCCTTTCCAGAATTTTAGGAGGCGAAGAAACCCATCTTACAGTTGAGAGTACAATCAAAATAATGATAAAGAATTACAAATTAAAAGCAAACCAAACAGAAGATGAAAATCTTAACCAATCTGGAACTCCAAAACGTTGCACACTTCCTCCTGGAGCCTCCTTGGTCGCAGAGCTTTGTCTCAGCACTTTTCCTTTGCACAGAATGAGTAAGTAGATGTGTAAGTTAATGATCTGAATTGCAGCACTCAACCCCTTTATATAGCACTTATTCTGGAGCATGAAAGGTTATTCAGGCGCCTAAAAGGCCATTCAGGTGCCCTAGTCGCGATCAAAACTTGATCCAAACTGGCATACTTGGCACAGAGATAAGGCCTGCATCCCAGGCGCCTGGGAGCTATTCAGGTGTCTGAGAGTCATTCTGGCGCCTGGGAGCCCTTTCCTAGGTTTCTTGTTTTCTTGCATTTGCTCTCCTATCTTGCCTCCAACTCCAGGTTCCTACAAGACAAATAAACACAAGACAAAACAAATAATCCTTAGCCTTAATGATTGATAGCCAGAGCTGTCTAGTTCTGACTTTGGATTTGAAATGAAATCCTAGGTCGAATCGGCGCCTACTGTTCTCTTTCCCGGGGAGCGCGTCCTCGCCTACTCCAATCTGGAGAAGTTTGTCAACTGGGACCTCCGGTTGGACTTTTGCTTGGCCTCTGAGAATCTGAAACTCAACGATGTTCGACTTCGACCCATCTCGACTCCTGTCCATGATCCCCTCTCAGCAAAGTCTTCTACTCGGTCCCCCGGACCAAGTCTTCATGCTCGGCTTCGCTTGTCAAGTCTTCGTTACCCGATCCCTGACCAGGACTTTTGCTCGATCTCTGAGAATCCGAAACTCGACGATATTTGACCTCGGTCCATCTTGACTCCTATCCGCGATCCCCGCTCGGCAAAGTCTTCTACTTGATCCCCCGGACTAAGTCTTCGTGCTTGACCCTGTAGGTCAAGACTTCGTGCCCAATTCCCTGAACTAGGACTTTGGTGCCCAACCCTCGGCCAGGACTTCATGTCTTGATAAGGACTTCTTTGCTAGACATCTTAATCTTGACTAGACTTCTTTCTGCCAAACATCAAGTCCTGTTTGGCTTAGTCCAAATGTGTTCTATTATTCTACCAAACATCAAGTCCTGTTTGGCTTATCTCTTGGTCAAATTGACCAACCCTGGGTTTTCTGCAAAACATCAGATCCTATTTGACTAACCCTTGTTCTAACTATCTCTTGGTTAACTGACCATCCTTGGGTTCTCTACCAAACATTAGATCCTGTTTAACTAACACTTGTTCTAATTGATCAAACCTTGGTAATTTATCAAACATATCAGATCTAGGTTTGATCACCCTGCCAAATATCAGGTCCAGTTTGGCTAACCCTTTGGTCAACCTGATCAAGCTTGGGTTTACCCTACCAAACATCAGGTCATGTTTGGCTTAACCCTTGATCACTTTGACTAACCTTAGTATATTGTCAAACATCGAAACACTAAAGGCTGATTGTTCATAACTGATGCTCTTTGTACCAACAATCTCTCCCTTTTTGATGTTTGACAATAATCTAAAGTTAGATTTTGGTCTAAGGGTTTTAGGTCAATACTTGGGAGAAATCTAAAAAAGAACAATCCAACTTAAGGGACTCTCTCCCCTTTGACACACATCAAAAATAATTATAAGGCAATAATAAAGATTTTAATTTAACATTTGCACCAACAATACAATTTTTGAAAATTTTTATAACTTTTAAGGAAAAGATAATTTTCAAAAATCCTCCCCTATTTTTTTATTTTATAACTCAAGTTGCTTTTTCAGAAAATATTTTAGAGAACACTAAGTACTTTGAGTAAAATTTGAAAAAAAAAGTATTTTATTGATTTGAATTTTCCTAAATCCGACACAATCTTAAGAATCTTGTTGACCACAAGAAAAATTTCTTATGTGTCTTAGAGATTTTCCAATCAAGATAAATTATTTTCAATACATGTATTTAATTTTTGAAAAATAATAAATTTTTTGGTTTGAATATCTCCCCCATCTAAAATAAACTTAGGAAACCTTGTTAACTATAAGGAAAACAATCCTATGTGCCTTGAAGATTTTACCAAACTCAAGCAATTTTCTAAAGATTTTCAAAGATGCTCGAGAAAAAAAATGAGAATATTATATTTTCACAAATATAGTGTTTTTGAAAAGATAATATTTTTTGAAAATGTAGACTTTTTAAAAACTTCTAATGGTTCTTTTAATTTGAACCTCCCCCCAAACCTGACACAGTCCTAGGAAGTTTGTTGACCATAAGTTGAACTTCCTCTGAGTCTTCGATTCAAACAAAAAGAATTACATTATATATATATATATATATATATATATATATATATATATATATCTTTTAAGTTTAAAATAATCAAAAGACGAATTGTTCCTTTGATTGAGACTCCCCCTAAGCTTGACACAATCTTAGGAATCCTTGCAAATTATAAGAAAAACTTTCTATGTGTCCATAGAGTTTATCCAAATCATAAGAGCAATTAAAGAATTTTTAGAAAAATATATCAATTTTGAAGAAGTATTTTTCGAAAACATTTTGAAAGTCATAAATTTTTAAAGGAATCTTTTTCGAAAAATATTTTGAAGGACATAAATTCTTGAAGTAATATTTTGAAAAAATAATTTTTTGAATAAAAAATCATTTCGAAAGAGATAATAACCTTTTTGGAAAGAATAGTTTTTCAAAAATAAAATTTTCAATAGAAACGTTTGAGAACACGATAAACACTGACTTCCCCTGAACCTGACACCTTTTGGCTACCCTTGTTAGCTACAAGGACTTCTACCTAAGTGTCTTAAGGGATTTTAGTATTGACTTAGAAGGTACGCGTCTAAGTGTAGGTCAAACAACTTTCAAAAAGATATATAATTTTTGAAATATATTTATAGGTACATACAATCATGCATGAAATTTATTAAAACATTATTATATTTAGTCACTATTTTTAAAATAGATTTTTAAGAAAATATTCTAAGGATTTTTGAGAATATTTTAAAATAATTTATCAATTGATTAGTCCTTATCATCTCACTCATTTTATGTGTCGCAGAACAAACAAGCATGGTTGCCTTATAAGTGTTGTGAGATGCTTGAATAATTTTTCTCAATTTAATTTTATAGATTGACCTTGAGTTAGATTCAAGTTTAACAATTAGTAACTTAAAAGTAAATTTCAATAATTATCTTTCAGGTCTTGGCGAGGCACAGGGGCCTTTTTTGGCCTTAGCCTTATTGGATCAACAACATGTTCCTAGCTTAGACAAAGCCTTTTATAGAAATGATACTTTCAATTTACTTTTTAAGAAACTCTGGTCTAACTAGTCTAGGATGTGGCGAGGTAGCTTCGACTACTTCTACTTAGCTAGGTCAACCAAGTTGGGTACTCCTTACCTTTCCTGATTTCCCAAACCAAGCTTTCCTAACGTACTATCATCTCGCCCCACCCTGGTACTATGTTAGACAAGTGTTAACCAATCTAATTCCTATCTAGTCATTCTAGATTATGCAAGAAATAAGCTAGCATAAATGACATGACAGATATGGGGAAAAAACATTAATAGATATTGAGCAGGACAGTTATGCATGTGTCAATCAAGTCGAAGCAATTTAATTTGATTTCTAATAAAGTATCAAATTCTTGATTTGATATAGAACGTGTGAACCCACGAATATGTCAACCCACTTTGACATAATTATTATTATTGAGATGATTGTTCTAGTTGGGTAGAAGTTTATTTAGTTTCGTAATTGAAGATAATTAATTTAAATTTAGTTCATGGATTTGAATTTTGATTTAAGGATTAAGTTTCTAATTAAAGTTGAATTGATCATTAAAATTTAAGATTTATGATTAATTATGATTTAAGTTTTTAATATTTGAATTAAGATTTAATAATTGGATTGATTAAGATTTAAGTTTTTAAGATTTGAATAGTAATTTTGGATCTAATTGCATCATTTTTATTAATTCAAAGAATTATGATTCATCTAATATTTCTTTTATTTTTAAGTTTTCAATTTTATTTAATAATTCTGTTTTATTTGAATTCTTGTAAGCCTTTTAATTATAGCTTCAATTTTAATAAATTTTTCTTCATTTTCAGAATCATATTCAAAAATAAAAGTTGTATCATTATCTTCAAAATAAGTAGAATAATTTTCAGGATTATTAATTAAGGTTGTATCATTTTTTTTAAAGTAAGTAGAATAATTAATTAAAGATTCATAATTATCTTCAAATTTATTAGAATTATTTTGAGAATTATTTTGATTATTAATTAAGGTATGATTATTATCTTCAGAGTTATTAATTAAGGTTTGATTATTATCAATATTAATAAAATTATTTTCAAAATTAATAAAATTATTTTTAGAATTAATAAAATTATTAAACAGAGTTTCAGGATTATCTAATTACTTATGTAATAAAATCTCAGAATTAATTCTTGATATTGCAACATTAATTGAAAAAATTATAGAATTAATTTTGATATTATTTATATCATTAGTGTTTAAACTATTATGTAATATTTCTAATTTCTCATGCAAATAATCTAATTTGATAGAAAAATCAACATTATTTTCTAAATTACCAGAAAAGTTATGTAGCTTTACAGGAATTTGAAAAGCATTAAAGTTTTGTACCTCCTTTACCTTTGTCACATTTCTTGGCATTGCTGATCTGCTGATCCTCCAGTCTGGACACTGGTTCTTGTAATGCCCATACTTTTGGCACGTGAAGCACATGATGTGACTTTTGTCCCTCTGGGCTCCTAGTGCTGATACCTCCGTTGCCGCCGATGGTGACGTACGAGTCTTATGAGTAAGACACTTATTTTTGTAATATCATCTCTCACTACACTTGAAACAAATTATATGAAACTTAAATTTAGAAATTATAAAATAAAAATATCTCTTTCACCCTTGACTCCCCCTCAATTTCTGGCCTTCTTGCTCCTTCGGCGCTGAGTCCGATCAGAGCCACTTGCTCTGATACCAATTGTAGGGCCGGTGGCGTCGATAGAGAGGAGGGTGAATATCGACTCGTAAATTTATCGTCGAATCTTCATTGATTGTTCGCTTAATATCAAAGTGGTTAGTAACAACGGAATAATAAAAACAAAAACGAACACAACAAGAACTCGCGGGATTTACTTGGTTCCCAACCCCCTAAGGTCAGTACATCCAAGGACTAATTATGGATAGCGCTCGTCCACTAGTGGTCTCCTTTCCAGAATTTTTGGAGGCGGAGAAACTCATCTTACAGTTGAGAGTACAGTCAGAAGATGACGATCTCGATCAATCTAGAACTTTGAAGCGTCACACACTTCCTCCTGGAGTCTCCTTGGTCGCAAAGCTTCATCTCTGCACTTTTCCTTTGCACAGAATGAGAAAGCAGATGTGTAAGTTGATGATCTGAACTGCTACACTCGACCCCTTTATATGGCACTTATTCAGGCGCCTGAAAGGTCATTCAGGCACTCTAGTTGGGGTCAAAACTTGATCCAAACTGGCATACTCAGCACAGAGATAAGGCCTGCATCCCTGGCGCCTGGGAGCTATTCAGGCGCCTGGAAGTCATTCAGGTGTCTAGGAGCCCTTTCTCAGGTTTTTTTGTTTTCTTGCGTTTGCTCTCCTATCTTGCCTCCAACTCCAGGTTCCTGCAAAACAAAAAACACAAGACAAAATAAATATTAATCCTTAGCCTTAATGATTGATAGCCAGAGTTGTCTGGTTCTGACTTTAGATTTCAAATGAAATCCTAGGTCAAGCTGACGCCTACCGTTCCCTTTCCAGGGGAACGCGTCCTCACCTACTCCAATCTAGAGAAGTTTACCAACCGGGACCTCCGGTTGGACTTTTGCTCGACCTCCAAGAATCCAAAACTCGACGACGTTTGACCTCGACCTGTCTCGACTCCTGTCCGCGATCCTCGTTCAGCAAAGTCTTTTGCTCAGTCTCCCAGACCAAGTCTTCATGCTCGGCTTCACTTGCCAAGTCTTCGTTGCCCGATCCCCGACCAGGACTTTTGCTCGACCACCGAGAACCCGAAACTCAACGACATTCGACCACGACCCGTCTTGACTCTTGTACGCGATCCCCACTTAGCAAAGTATTCTGCTCGATCCCCCGGACCAAATCTTCGTGCTCAACCCTACAAGTCAAGACTTCGTGCCCAATTCCCTAAACTAGGACTTCAGTGCCCAACCCTCGGCCAGGACTTCATGCCTTGATAAGGGCTTCTTTGCTAGTCATCTTAATCCTGACTAGACTTCTTTCTGCCAAACATCAAGTCTTATTTGACTTAGTCTAAATGTGTTCTATTATTCTGCCAAACATCAAGTCCTGTTTGGCTTAGGTTAAACTGACCAACCTTGGATTCTCTACCAAACATTAGATCCTGTTTGACTAGCCCTTGTTCTAACTATCTCTTGGTCAAACTGACCATCCCTGGGTTCTCTATCAAACATCAAATCTTATTTGACTAACCCATGTTCTAACTGATCAAATCTTGGTATTTTGTCAAACTTATCAGATCAAGGTTTTATCACCCTGCTAAACATCAGGTCCTGTTTGGCTAACCCTTTGATCAACCTGATCAAGCTTGGGTTTACCCTACCAAATATCAGATCCTATTTGGCTTAACCCTTGATCACTTTGACCAGACCTTAGTAAATTATCAAACATCGAAACACTAGAGGTTGACTGTTCATAACTGATGCTCTTTACACCACCAGTTCTTGTCAAGGCACTGAAATCCTAATGAGTGAATCTAGGCACGAAGTCCTAGTTCGGGGAATTGGGCAAGAAGACCTAGCCAAGGGTTGGGCATTGAAGTCCTGATTTAGGGAATTGGACATGAAGACCTGCTCGAGGATTGGACACCAAAGTCTTGATCTAGGATCGGGCATATACTGGTGAGTGAAGATGGGTTCTAGTAATTGAAGCTAGGTAGATGAAGTCTTGATGAGTGAAGCTAGGCAGTGGGAAACCCTAAGGAGTTGACTTTAGGTAATAAATTCTTGGAGAGTTGACTCCAAGCAAAGCCTAGTAGGTCAAGTAGACTTATAGAAGTTGGGATTAGGATGTTTGGTTGTTTTGTGTTTGCTTGTCTTGTATGAATCTGAAGCTAGAGGCAAGAAAGGAGAGCAAAAGCGAAGTAGGGAGCAAACTGCAACCTAGGACTGCTCCTAGGCGATTGGGAGGACCCAAGCTCCCGAGTGGCTCTCGAGCACCTAAATCGTCTGAGCGCCCAAGACTCACTTGGGCGCCCCTATGTCCTGGGCGCTCCCATGTGTAAGTACCCCTGGTTGGTTTTGATGTGATCAACCGATTTAAGTTAGGTCCTGGTTTATTTAATCCCTCTGCTAAGTGTGCAGGAGCTTAGGCACGGAGAAAGTCGAGTGTAAGGCGTAGCGGACGAGAAGGATTATGCGGGGAAGTGAGCTGACGGGCTTGGTACAATCCGAGGGATGCGGAAGCTGTGGAAGAGTACACCGGTGGAGTGAGAAGGACGTGCGCGGTGTCCGAGGGACGAGAAGCTGGGAGGAAGGATGCTCGAGGGGCGAAAGGCCAGAGTCGGGTTCAGGTGAGCCTAACTCTGGTTGGCCGAAAATCACCCAGAAGATGAAGAACCAAAAGACTAGTCTGTTTGACCATGTCAAACAAGGCGCTCGAAAAAAGAAGAATTTAATTGCTGCTAAGAAGACTCGATCCCAAGACCTCACTTAAGATATGTTGCCATGGTAACTACTTGGGATAGCTGGTGATGACAACATACAACTGCAGATGTTACTACTTGAAAATTACAACAACGAAGTCTAGAGCAGAAGACAAAGTCTTAAAGGATAAAACCTTATCCTTTAATCAGATCCAATGGATGCAGCTTAATCCCATCCAAGATCAATTGTTCAAATTACATCCATGGATCAACGGCCAAGAGAAAATTCCTCAACAATCAACAATCCAAATTTATTCTCTTAGGCTATAAATAGGCTTAGAGTTGAAGCCTTTTCAATCATTCAATTAATTCATTCTTGTAAACTCTCTAAAAGTCTAGTGTGCTATTTTTGTAAGGCTTCTCCGCCACAAGGAGATTTTTATTGAGCGTCCACTGCCTTGGAAGCAACGTTCTCAGTTGCGACCAAGTTTCTTTTTTAAAGACGAGTGCCTCCACTTTCATTTTTTTTACCGTCTATTCACCCCCTCTAGTTGGTCCAATCCGATCTAACAAGTGGTATCAGAGCGAAGGTAGCCGCAGAAGAACTAATCGTTGACTGCAGTAATTTCGAGAAAATGGTTGGAGCCGTAATCTACCCACCGAAATTTGAGTGGGAGTTCACGATGTGGAAGCGTCGACTGCAGGTATTTTTTAAAACTGATATTAAACTGCTACTAATTATGAAAAATCATTTTTCAGTTCCTAAAGACAACAACGACAAGGATAAAGAAATAGAGTCGTGGACCAAGAAGGAGAAATCAGACTTTGAAGCAAACGGTAAAGCTAAATTTCATTTGCTAGTTGTTCTTCCCGCGCATGAAGTCAACCACATCAGGAATTACAACTCAGCAAAAGAGCTCTGGGAGAAATTCCTGAAATTGCATGAAGAAGAGAATAAGAAATCAGAAATCAAGGCACTGAAGGCCACCTGGGATGAGTTCTTGTCAGAAGAGTCGGAAGGTCAAGAATACGCGGGACTTGCGTTGATGGCAAATCATCAAGAAGGGAGCACTGATGAAGGGGGAGAGACGTCAGAAGAAAGCGACGATGAAAGAGGAACCTCGCTTTTCGAAAGTGACCCGATAAGTGAGGTTTGTTTTCTTCCTCATGATCAATTATATGCAGGAGTTAAAAGTCTTGCTCAAATCTAATTGTAGATTAGAAAAAGAAAATTTGAAATTAAAAAATGAATTGGCACTTACTTCCTCTTCTGAAAATTTGAAAAATGAAAATGATAATTTGAAAAACTTAGTGCAAAAATTAGAACTTGATATTGCGTATTTACGCCAAAAGAAAAATAGCTTTCCTGATAATTTAAATTGGTATTTTAAAAATCATAAGGGTCAATTTAAAAAAGTGTCCAAAAGCTATATTCGACCTAAGTTTTTAATTAATCCTGTAGACAGAAACTTATTTTGGGTTCCGAAATTTGTTTTAAACTAATAAGTTTTTTATTATTTATGTGCAGAATTTTTTTTCCAAAAATTATGTTTTTTTGTGCACAATTATGTTATCCATCTATTGAGAATTTTTCAAAAAAAAATTCGAATATTGTTTTTATGATTTTTCACTCGAAATTTGAAATTTATTTTCATAGATCCAATTTTTCATGATTCAGATATAGCGGAAAGAACTCATTATAATTTTTTTTCTTCTTTCAAAGCATTTTTCGATTTTTTTTTAAAATTTATTACTTAAAAACTCTTAACTGTTGCTTTTTCATTTATTTTTGAACTTGATCAACCAAATTAAAGTTCAAAATTTTTGTCTAAACTCATATCTTCATCTTTGACTTTGACAAAAATATTCAAATTTTTTTCATAGATGTTTGATTATTTATGAATCGTTTATTGAAATCTATTATTTTTATATAAAAAAATGGACTTAACTTCGAAAAAAATATATGCCAATTTAAATTTGAAAAATTTGTGGCAATGCGATTTTTCACTTAGAATATTTTTTATCGCACTCAAAATTTTTCTTCTTCCCTAATTATATTTCGCCATTTTTTGATGTGATCAAAGGGGGAGGAATAGTATTAGGTTAAGGGGTAGAATTTTAATTTACTCGAAATTTAAGTTTTATGAACTTAAACTGTTTATATATTATGCATGTTTTTTTTATTTTGTTTACCCTAACTTAACTCGGATTAATGCACATCAAAAAGGGGGAGATTGTAAGTATCCCTGGTTGATTTTGATGTGATCAACCGATTTAAGTTAGGTCCTGGTTTGTTTAATCCCTCTGCTAAGTGTGCAGGAGCTTAGGTACGGAGGAAGTCGAGCGTAAGACGTAGCGGATGAGAAGGATTGTGCGGGGAAGTGAGCCGACGGGCTTGGTACAATCCGAGGGACGCTGAAGCTGCGGAAGAGTACACTGGTGGAGTGAGAAGAACGTGCGCAGTGTCCGAGGGACGAGAAGCCGGGAGGAAGGACGCTCGAGGGGCGAAAGGCCGGAGTCGGGTTCAGGTGAGCCTAACTCCGGTTGGCCGGAAATCACCCAGAAGACGAAGAACCAAAAGGCTGGTCGGTTTGACCATGTCAAACAAGGCGCTCGAAAAAAGAAGAATTTAATTGCTACTAAGAAACTCGATCCCAAGACCTCACCTAAAATATGTTACCATGATTACCACTTGGGATAGTTGGTGATGACAACATACAATTGCCAATGTTACTACTTGAAGATTACAACAACGAAGTCTAGAGCAGAATAAAAAGTCTTAAAGGATAAAACCTTATCCTTTAATCAGATCCAATGGATGCAGTTTAACCCCATCCAAGATCAACTGTTCAGATTACATCTATGGATCAATGGCCAAGAGAAAATTCCTCAACAATCAACAATCCAAATTTATTCTCTTAGGCTATAAATAGGATTAGAGTTGAAGCCTTTTCAATCATTCAATTAATTTATTCTTGTAAACTCTCTAAAAAGCGTGCTATTTTTGTAAGGCTTCTCCGCCACAAGGAGATTTTTATTGAGCGTCCAGTGCCTTGGAAGCAACGTTCTCAGTTGCGACCAAGTTTCTTTTTTAAAGATGAGTGCCTCCACTTTCATATTTTTTTTACCGTCTATTCACCCCCTTTAGCCGGTCCAATCCAATCCAACACCATGGTCTTGGGACTCCGAGACCAAGTCCACAGGGTTGTTCACAATGATAAGGCTCGACGAACCTGGATTAGATAAGCATCGACTTGAGGGCACTCGAGAAGGCTTCATAGGCACCCGAGTGACTCATATATAAAAGGGTTTGAGAAGTAGATTTAAATCATCAATTCTTTCATTCTACTACTCAGTCTTTGAGAAACAAAAGTGCTAAGGTGATGTTCTATGACAAAGGAGGCTCCAGGCGGAAGTGCGTTGCGCTTCGGACTTTCGGATTAGCTGAGATCTTTTTTCTTTTTGGTTTGCTTTTATTATTACAAGTTATACTTAAGCTTCATTTATTTGTGCTTGTAGTCTTGAACTATAAGACAAGTTTTCTCTGCCTACGAAAATTTCGAAAAGGAGATCATTAATGGACTCACGCTGAGTACATAGGCTGTGGACGTACTGATCCTGGGGGTTGGGAACCAAGTAAATAAATTTCGCATGTCACCTTTGTCTTATTTTTATTTACTTTAATATTCCACTGCGACTATTAACATCACTGATAAGAAAGAAGAACGAATAATGAGTCAATATTCATCCTCCTCCTCTATCGATGGTACCGATCCTACAAAGAAGGGCATACAAAAGAAAAGTTCCCAAAGCTGTAGAAGAAATGGCCAAAGAAGGACAAACACAAGAACCTAAAAGCCACATGGGATGAATGTCATCATCAAAGTCCAAACTCGAGGAGTATGCCAGATTAGCACTTATGGCGAGTCACCAAGAAAGCATCATTGAAGGGGAAACTACTTCAGAAAAAAGCAGCCATAAAGGGGGAGCTTCCAACTTTGAGCATGATATGATAAGTAAGATATGCCTACTACCTCCTGAACAATTATATTATGGGATTAAATAGATGACTAGATCACTATACAATTGAAAAATAAAAATATAGATATGAAAAAGAAGTTAGCAAAAGCATGCCCATTAGAACTATATGATGAATTAAAGCATGAAAATGTTAAACTAAAAGAACAATTGAATTGTTGAAAAATCATGCATAAATGTCTATAGTTCAAAGGTTAATTATTTTAGAGGATTCAATTAGTACTTGAGAAATTACAAGGGGCAAATTATAAAAGTGCTAAAAAATTACATCTCATCTAAATTTCTGATTAACCATATAGGTAAAAATTTATATTCGGTACCTAAATATGTTTTGAACTGTTAGTTTATTTTGTATGCATGCTTAAGTAGTTAAATAAATTTCTTGATTATTAGAAAAATTGATTTGATGATTTATTTCTAGATTAAATTCATTTTTGAATTTTTCTATGATAGACATAAATTATATCTATCTACAAAAAATATTTGAGAATTTTTGGATCAGTAGATAAATTTTTTTATCATATTTTTAATTTAAAAACATTCTTAGAAAATTATTTTTGACAATTCTGATTTTTTGAGATCTGTATGCTAATTTTTGAACATTGTAAATAAAAATGTTAGATTTTTTGGTCAAAATCTAATTTTAAAAATTGTTTATCAAAAATTTCTAATTTTTGTGATACATAGAAAATTATTTTTCTTTCTCTAAGAAGTTTTGCAACTTTTTTTTTTTACACAAACCCCATTTTTTTTATGTGATTAAAGGGAAATAATTTGAGGGTTAAGTTGTGGGGGAGGGGGGGGGGTCCTAATTACAATATTTTGCATGTGCTAAAATGTTTTATTGTGTTCTGTGTTATAAAACAATGATGTTTCTGTGAAAAAATTATAAGTATTCCGGGTTAGTTTAATGTGATCAATCAAGTCAAATTAGGTCTCATGTGTTTTTGATCCTTGTGTCTAAGTATGAAGGAGCTTAGGAGTACAAGAAGTCGAGCGGAAAACATAGCAGACGAGAAGGATGACACGAGGAAGGGAGCCGATGGACTTGGTACATCCGAGAGATGCAAAAGCTATGGAAGAGTACACTGGTGGACGAGAAGTCCGTGCGTGATGTCTGAGGGACATGAAGCTGTGGAGGAAGCCCGTTCAAGGAGAAGATCGGAGTCGAATTTGAGTGAGCTTAACTCTGGATGGTCGGAAATGACCCACGCAGACGAAAGGCGAAAAAGTCAATGCAAATGTTGACTTTGACCAAATGGTCAATTCAGGCGCCTCAGTTTCCTCTGGAGGCACGCCAGTTGAATGGATGGAGTTCTTCGTCAAAAGAGAAGTGAGGTGCATTAGTTAGAACCCAAGACACCTCAAATCGGAACTGAGTCGCTTTGGCTCGGAACTGAGACACCTCAAATCAAAAACTTATCAAAAGTTACCATTGGTTGTGTGGATAATTTCTTATCCAACTGAGGCGTCTCAGGTCTCAACTGAGGCGCCTCAGCTTAATGGTCACTCACCTTTTGGGCCTATAAATAATCCCTAGAACTAGGAAGAAGTAAGAACAATAGTATTCATCTTTCCTACTTTATTCTGAGCTATCAAAATTTGTAAAAGGCTTCTCTGTCTTCCATGAAGGAGATCTTTAATGTGTTTTTCAACTATCTTAGATTAGCAACCATCCTGGTTACAACCAAGTAAACTCTACTAGACTTTTACATAATTTAAGTTGTGTTTATGTTGATTTTTTTCTGTTTAACTAATCTATCCATCTTTGCTAATAAACTTGTAAAAGATATAGTTTGAACTTACAGGGCCAAACACTACCCTCTATCCGGTCTGTACGAGGCCTACAATCATGTCTACTATTAGCTAGTAAGCAAACAAATCTTTATAAGGGAAAATTCGAAGGGTAAAATCTACCTGTCATATACTAGCTTCAACCATTGAATGTTGTCGCATATCCTATTTTCATTCATGTAGGGAATTGTTAGAAATGTGAATGCAAAAGGAGGTGGAAAGAAAGAAGAAGACTTCTTTGTATATCAGTGTTAGTTCGATATTGGGAGTTTTATGACACTATTGTTGGTCTATATTGTTGCATATACATGTATGATGTAAATAAATACATGAAATGTTCTCTCTCACATGTGCAGTGTACAAGGGGTGTAAATCTATGGCCTAGATTTGTACTGAACTAAGTTGACTCGTATGCGAGCTAACCTATGCGCATTGAATACCAGACTGGTCGGGACAACATTTGCTCAAGTGAAACTACTAATATTTTGTCACATATTCTTTTTGCTTATTGCTCAAGAGTGTAATTGATGGTCATTAAGCCTTAGGGATTGAATGACCTTTACTCGCCATTCAATGCAGATGAGGGATGGTGCTCCTATAAGAAGACCATGATCTTGAGCAAAAATAAGAGAGAGACGTTTAAGCAAAAAAACTTCATCTAGAGACGAATCTAGGAATTAAAGGTAGGGGAGCTTGACTTAATATAAAATATATACATATATATATATATATGTGTGTGTGTGTGTGTGTGTGTGTGTGTGTGTGTCATTTACATTATACTATTTAACAAAGTTACCCTACGAGATTTTGAAACATAAAATTTATCTATACCTCTCAAGGCACAACCTTGAAGTGTTAGCCATCGAATAGTTACAATTGAGGCCCTCAAACACAGACGATTTTTCTCCTTTTCTTCTTGAGATTGGGCATGCATCATATTATCAATATGTTGTGAGAGCTTTATCAAATTTTCAGCTCTTCCCTCACACATAGTATAAGGCGAAGAGGCTATAAAACCAATATGGGTAAGAAATGCACATGTTTTTCCTTGATTTATTCTTTTCTAGTTGTCAAATCGTTCATTGACCAATGCTCAGATATTGGATCAATTAACCTCATTTATAAAAAGAAAATAATAAAAGCAATATGACTTATTTGTTGAAAGCGAATATTACTCCAACGAATAAAATTTCTGAAACTATTTTTTCTAAAATCGACAATTTTGACTTCCAAATTTTATAATCAGATACTCTAGCATATCTAATTGATAAGGTCCCATCTTTAGATATGAATGTCTTATCTCATTGTGTACATTAATATGATATTCATATATTTGTTTTTTTTTAGATCTCGCTCAATACAAATAAAGGATGACTGATGATCATTACTAGCAGTGGAAATAGTAGGAATTAGGATACTAGGAATTGGATGACTTTCACTAGATTAATATTGTATTGTAGGGATGGCAGAAATTAAATTATTTTCACTAATTTGACTATCTCTCTTCTTAAAGAACAAGGATATCTTCTTTATTTTTTGCAGCAGAACTGATGTTCTATTTTGAAATTGTTCAAGTTATATCCCTAAATAAGTAATAAAATAATAATCATATAAACAAACAAGTAATAGTCAATTAGTGGCCCATAAGTTCAATGAATTATATGAGAATATCTTGAGAATATATAAATTATAAAGAAAGCAACTTTAAAATAATAATTGATCACAATTCATACCAGAAAATAACAAAATTATAAACAATGATTTAAAAAAGATAAAAGAACTTACTTTTCTAAGGTTAAAATCCAAAGTAAGAAAGTCTTGATATCAAATTAAGATTGCACCAGTATTGTTCACAATTTTAAGCCTAGACTGCGAGAAACAAAAATGAGTACAAGAAATAAAAAAAATTCAAGTTGAAAATAAGACAATAATAATTTCAATGTGGAAACTTCATGAAAAGTATTTTGCATTTCAGGTGCACCATTGAAGCATCAATTAAGCAACAATGATGGATGAATTCAAGAACAAAACTTTGATATCCCTATGAAACCTATTAAGATTTTTTTAACTATTGGTTTGAAACCAATATCAATTGTGATGGGACTAATTCTGTATTGATGCTAACAAGTATTGCATATGATATTATAGGTTGACACAATCACACATGCCAACCTATAATCGATGAAGAAAAGGAGAGACAAAAGGCGGAAGAAGAGGAAAAGGAAGAAGAAGCATTGACATAATCACATTCAGAACTTATAACTGTTGGTGTAATCTTTGTTAGGTCAGGGTTGACCTAGTTTGACTAGGTTTGAGTGAACTTGAGTTTCGATGTTTGATAATGATGTTTGAAGATTGTGTGAGTCAAGTGGGTCAAGGTTGATTGGAGACTTGACTGGAAAAAATTTTAGTGGAACTAGGCATATCTAGTGGGACTACGTGAAGTCCAGGTAGATGTGGATCGGGGAGATTATACATTGGCAAGGTGGAAGCCTACCAAGAGACTAGACATAACTCGAGGGTTAGGCAAACCTAGTTGGGAATTAGGTTAAGTTCTAGTTGGGAACTAGGCAAGTGAAAATTCAAGTCGGTCAAAGGTTTGATTGGACACTTGGTGAGGAAATCAGGTCATGGTTGACCGGGGTTAGGCAAGGGAACCCTAGACTTGTGCACACAAGTTAGGGTTGGGGTCAATCGATTGGTGTTGATTTCTTGCAAACATAAACAATCTTAATCGATTGGGTGATCGATTAAAGAGGGAATGAATCGATTGGGTAATTGATTGGGAGAATTGGGTTGCGTGAACAGAAGCAGGCTTAATCGATTAGGTGATCGATTCAGCCTCTTCTTGATCGATTGAGCAATCAATTAAGGAGGGTGTTAATCGATTGGTCAGTCAATTACAGTGGAATTACGCGAGAGCACAGAGAGGTGCTGAATCAATTCAGCAATCGTTTTAATTGATTGGCTAATCGATTAAGCTTCAAAAAATAGTCGTTGAATAACTAAGTCTGACGTGGTAATCGATTGGGTAATCGATTAGGGAAACCTAGGTCACGAGTATATAGGGTTTTCACGTAGGCTGAAGCGACATCCCTTCACGCATCTCTTCGAGCTCTTCGACGATTCTTCTCCTCCTTCTTCGCCAGTTCTTAGCAAGTGTTGGTACACTTCAAGAGGCATTTTTCCAAGCAAGAAGAAGAAGAAAACAAGACAAGTAAGGATCTAAGTGTGCAAATTTTGTAAGATTTATTTTGTATTTGCTTAAGTTTCTTGTTGTATCTTCTTGTAAGCTTGTAAGAGGTTTCTCAACCTTAAGAAGAAGATCTTTCATAGTATATGAGAGAGTGAGGAAGAGCGGATCCTTGAATTAGTCACCTCAAGGAGGTGGATACCAAGTAAATTGAGGTGTTAGCATTGCTCTAGTCCTCCGCAGCGACAAATCTTCATCGAGCAAAGATCCGAGCTAATTACCTCCCCTCTAGCTCGCCTACCAGTCCTAACAAGTGGTATCAGAGCGGTGTCGCTCTTCTTTGGACTCATCGCCAAGAGAGCAAGAGCTAGAGGAAGAAGAAGAAGTTTTGAAGAAACCCTAATTTCAAGAAGTCATCATCAAGTGGGTTCAACTTCAAAATGGAGTTTGGCTACAACACTCGGGCACCTCCACCATTCAACAAAGCAAATTTCAATCTTTGGAAGACAAAGATTGAAATTTTCTTCATAATGGAGATAGAGTAATTGTTTACTCTAATGGAGGGGTTTGAAGCTCTAACAAGTAGTAAAGGGAAGCTCCTTAAGAAAAGCAAATGGAATGAGGAGCAAATCAAGAGATGCGAGATCAATGACAAAGTGACCAAATTGTTGGTCAATCTATTGTCAAACACAATCTTGGATAAAATTGGAGAATTTCAAGATGCCAAAGAGCTTTGGAGCAAATTGGCAAAGCTTCATGAAAATCCCTCCACCATACCAAATCAAGACAAATCTGAAGAGGGAGATTCATCTGATGAAGAGGATTCGGAAGTTATGAGATGCTCAACATACGAAGATGAAATTCAAGAAGCTTACTTCATGTATTGAGGGAGAACAAAATTTGACATTGACACTGGAATAAGAAAAGGTTCAACATCATCCTCCGAGGTCAATAAAGAAGAACAAGAGTCAAGTGTTACCTCTACAAGCAAAGGTATAAAAGTTTCAATTTGTAAAAATAAAGATTATATTATTTATTATGAGTGTAGGCAAAAAGGACACTATAAGAGTAAGTGTCCCAAATTGGTCAAAAAGAAGGTGCAAGTGACACCCAAGACCAATGAGAAGCCAAAGGAGGTAGGCCCCATGGTACAGAAGGATAAAAAGTACATTGTGTGCTTCTCATGCAATCAATGAGAACATTATCAGAATCAATGCCCAAAGGGTAAAGACCCGACTAAAGCCAAGAGGAGGAGCTCGAACCAAGGGAGGCCTCCAAGAACAAGACTAAGGTACCATTAGGTAATGATACTTATGTTTATCATGATGATATGTGTGTTAGAAATAATTTTTATCATTTCAATATTATTTATCATGAAAATAGGAGGCATGAAAAAACTAAGGAAAATTATAGTCTTTCATGCTAGTGTTGGTGCAGGTAGCACCTAAGTCAAACTTGGATTTTGATAATGGCAAAGGGTTCAAGAGTTAAGAGGTTATTGTTATCTAATGTGCTCATTAAGTGTGCAGGAAACAAAGTCCTAGCGAAGGGCTGCTAGGCACCTGGCGAAGGACTGCCAGGAAACAAAGTCCTAGCGAAGGGCTGATAGGCACCTGGTGAAGGACTGCCAGGAATTGAAGACCCAGCGAAGGGCTACTAGGCAAAAGTCCAACCGGAGGAGCCGGTTGGAAAAAGGTAAACTCTCCTGAGAGGAGTAGGTGAGGACGCGTTCCCCGTCGAGGGAACAGTAGGCATCGATTCGACCTTGGGTTCCATATTGGAGACCCGAAGTCAGAACCAAGACAGCTACGGCTGTAAAAAATTATCTAACACTCTTACCTTGTTGTTTTGGAACTAACCCTGGATGCAGGACCGAAGGAACGAG
The DNA here is from genome assembly GCA_024364735.1 of Boesenbergia rotunda. Taxonomy (NCBI): domain Eukaryota; kingdom Viridiplantae; phylum Streptophyta; class Magnoliopsida; order Zingiberales; family Zingiberaceae; genus Boesenbergia; species Boesenbergia rotunda. Next base: position 127,506 of record JAGFNQ010003021.1, on the reverse strand, counting down.
TTTCTACAGCTCATAATGCTCCAAAGGAGAGGGGCAGCAGCTGGGCAGGGCGCCCTAGAGGTCCCGGGCGCCCCCAAGGTCAAAGCAAACAACCAAGCAAAGAGTTGCTTTGAAACTGCTCTAAGCAGGGCGCCCTGGAGGTCCCGGGCGCCCTGAGTCAAAACCAAGAAATGAACCGAAGCAAAAATCAACCATGAAGCCTGTTGACCAAGTCAAGCAGGGCGCCCCTAGTGTCCCGGGCGCCCCCGTCAGCTCCGAGCCCGATCCTGGAGGGATAAGGGCTGACCGAGTTTCGGATAGGAGTTTGCGGATCCAAAGGCACGTGGAGGGCGCCCCCAACGTCCAGGGCGCCCCCAGGTGCACTATAAAAGGGGCTCGTCCCCTAAGGCTTCAGCATACACTTTTCCAACGCCCCAACGCTCTTCGCTCAATCGCTCTGCTCCGAAAACTTCTGATCTCGTGGTTCTAGCGCCAACGACGACCCTCCGCACCGAAGTACAATCCACACCGGGCGTCGGTAACGAAGAGTTAAATTGTTCTTTTTTACTGCACTACTATTGTATAAATCTCTGTAAAACTTTGCACGTTATAGAATTGCCCACAGTGAACGGCCAAGGACGTGGGCCTTGGAGTAGGAGCCGACCGCGACTCCAAACCAAGTAAAAACGCTTGTGTTCCTTGTGTGTGTTTTTAATTTCCGCTGCGTATTCTCTTAAAGTTTTATCCGAAATGTTTTCACGATATTCACCCCCCTCTATCGTGTTTTCTCGATCCAACAGCTGGGACTTCCATACCTAAGGATAGGAAAAATTTTAGATCATTTAATGGTAGAACTACCCAAAATAAGGCTAAAAGAAAAATCACCAAGGTAATATTAGAAAACCAAGCCTTGAGAAAATGACGATCGAAAATCAAGCTTTCAGGTCAAAACTTGATAAATTAGAAAAACTCCTTAAGAAAATAGAAAATCTATTTAAGAGATCAAAGATTCAAAACCTAGGTTTAGGTAATCAAGGATACTCTAGGGGCAAGGAAGGTTTGGGGTACAAACCTAAAGTCAAGGATGATGGGTCATCATATCATAGAGTTTCATATAAGTACGGAACTAAATCTAGGTCTAGGAGTCAAGTGAAGGTCACAAGGAAAGTCATCCCTAGAGTTGACCAAAACAAGACCAACATAACTAATGCTTCGAAGAAGCCTAGAAAAGTCATTAGGAAGGTATCAAGGGAAGTTATCTCTAATGAATACCTAGAACACCCAAGGAGCACCAATAGATGTTGGGTTCCTAAGAGTGTGTTCGCCACACCCTAGATAGGTTTAGAAAGTGTCAACTCAAATTGGAAGGGTAGTTAACTCAACCTTGATGAAGTTGACACTTTGTGGCATTTTCAAGGAACTATTACACTTGAAAATGAAGAAGTTAATTGTTTACTCTTGGGGATAAAATTGTGCTAAACTATGATTTTGATGATTAGACTTGATAAAGATGACACAATTTGGTAAAAATCTAAGGATATGCCAAGTTGGAAAGTTTTGGCATTATCTTGAAAAATTACAAGCAAAATTAGCATTATCAATGGCTTAGCGATGAGTTATTGATACATAGATAGAAAATTTAGGTATTTTCTTTTATGTTAATATGCCATGATTTGTGTGCTCTATCACATGTCATGACATCATAGTCCATCATTCATACTTTATTATGAAAATATCATATGTCATGTCATATATGCATCATTTAGCTATAATCAATATTTTCTTCTGAAAATATCCATGTGATGCATGTCATAGTCATTATCCTGCATTGTTAAATTTATATTGAAATTAAGGACATTGACATTAATTGGCATCCTAGGTGGATGATCAAAGTTTATAATGCCTAAGTAGAAATGCAAGAACCCTTAGTTTAGGGAGAACAAGACTTTCACATCTCACAAGACTATGTAGGATCGGTGTCGGTCAATAGAAGGGGGGTCAATATCGACTCGTAAAACTTTGTCAAAAAACTCGTCGGAAATCTTCGTTTAATCAGTCCTTCTATCAAGGTTAGTACGCAGCAGAAATAATAATAAAGAAAGATAAAAAACCACACAGAGACACTCGGGTTTTACTTTGTTCCCAACCCCCCAGGGTCAGTACGTCCAAGGCCTAAGCACTTAATCGTGAGTCCACTAATGGTCTCCTTTCCAGACTTTCTGGAGGCGGAGAAACCCGTCTTACAGTTATATTTACAAGCAAGGAATAAAAGAAATTGATACGTAAATAAAAGCGAACCAAAACAACTCGACCAACTCTGGAAGTCCGAAGCGCCGCACGCTTCTTCCTGGAGCCTCCTTGGTCGCAAAGCTTCGACTTGAGTGCTTTTTCTTTGCAGAGAATGCTTAGATTGATGGGGAAGTTGATGTTCTGTATTGAGGGGTCGTGCCCCTTTATATACAGGCTTCACGGGCGCCTGTGATGCCTTGGGCGCCTACCACGTGTTGGTCAAAGCCTTATCCAGCACCGAATTTGTGGAAGGGATAAAACTGCCATCCCAGGCGCCTGGGATGGCTCAGGCGCCTGACTTGCCAGGCGCATGGGAGTGGGCTGCCCAAACTGGGGCGCCCATCCTTCTTGGGCGCCTGATTCAAGTCAGGCGCCCAGGAAGGATTTCCTAGGTCTTGTTTCCCTTGCGTTTGCTCTCTTATCTTGCCTCCAACTCTAGGTACCTGCAAGACAATAAACACAAGACAAACATACAAGTAATCTTAGCCTTAATGATTGGTTTTGACTTTGGATTTCACCCGAACCCTAGGTCAAACAGACGCCTAATGTTCCCTTTCCGGGAGAATGCGTCCTCACCTACTTCACACTAGAGAAGTTGCGTTTACCAACCGGAACCTCCGGTTGGACTTTCGCTCAGCCTCCGAAAACTCGAATCTCGAGACGTCCGACCTCGACCCGTCTCTACTTCTGTTCGCGATCCCCGCTCGACTAAAACTTTTGCCAACCGTGACCTCCGGCTGGACTTTTTCTCGGCCTCTGAGAACTCGGATCTCGAGATGTCCGACCTCGACCCATCTCTACTTCTGTCCACCATCCTCGCTCAGCAAAGACTCCGTTGCCCGATCCTCGACTAGGACTTAGTGCTCAGTATTGGGATCGATGGCACAGCTAGAGGGGGGGTGGGGTGAATAACTTGTCTTTGATTTTGTCTACAAGAATGTTATCTCCCTTGATTTACTAATAACAAAATCAACTAACAAAGAAGGCAATGTTATCTCCCTTGATTTACTTGGTATCCACCTCCAAGAGGTGACTAATCCAAGGATCCACACCACACAAGCAAGCTTCCAGTATGATCTTCTCCTTGAAGGTGGAGAAGTTCTCACAAGATGCTCTCTTCCTCTTTTACAATTTGGGATTTAGAATATGAGGAAGAGGATGAACTATGAAAGCTTTGGACACTTAGAATAGGATCTAGCAATCAATAACCATAACCCTATTCTGTTCTAAAGCCTCCCCTTAAATAGATGAGAGAACTGTTCCTTAACCAGTTCAGTCCCCGACACCAGTCGACTGCCCCAAGGGGCGATCGACTGATGCCCAACCAACGGATAGCCAACAGCTACATTTTCGAATAGACTAGTCGACTGGTGCCTGGACCAGTCGACTGATCTTTCTGTGAGTTTTTGTTTTGCGCTAGCAGTCGACTGGCTTCCCTTGCAGTCGACTGCTCAACTTACATTTTCACTCAAACTCACTCCGAAGTCCATCCTTCGTGTATGCCTTGAAGTCCACTCCCTTAGCTCGCCCCTTGAAGTTCTCTTCCCTCGGCTTTCGTCCCTCAGATGCGCACACAAGCCCACGGCTTGCCTCCATGCCATCCTTCGCGTATGCCTTTGAAGTCTACTTCCCCGGCTTGCCCTTGAAGTCCTCTTCCTTCGGCTCTCGTCCCTCGGATGCGTAATTCATGTGTGATTCACCAAGTCCTGCATGACTCAAACACACATATCAAACCAACATGACACCCTAACTTAATCATATTGACACACACATCAAAACTCATGATCTACCCGATCACACTTGGGTTGATTGCACCAATACTCAGTCCCCCGGACCAAGACTTCGTGCCCAGCTTCACTCACCAGGACTTAGTCGACCTAGCTTCACTCACTAGGACCCAGCTTCACTTGCTAGGATTTCCTTCACCTAGCTTCACTTGCTAGGATTTCCTTCACCTAGCTTCCTTTGCTAGGACTCGGCTTCACTTACCAGGATTTTTTTCACCAAAATCACTTCTTTGCTAGTCATCATGATCCTGACTAGACTTCCTCCAATCTTTAACCAAATATAATCTCACACCTCAAGTCTAGTGTGGTTTAATCCCTTGGTCAAACTGACCAACCCTGGGTTTTTGGTTCACTCTGCCAAACATCATATCCTGTTTGGCTAACACTTGTCAACCTGATCAAACCTAGATTTACCCTACGAAACATAAGGTCCTGTTTGATTTAACCCTTGATCACTTTGACTAATCCATACCTTGTCTAATATATATTATTACTAACTTAAGTATATTGTTAAACATCGAAAGCCTAGAGGATGACTGTTCATCACTGATGCATTTTGCACCAACAATCTCCCCTTTTTGATGTTTGACAATATCTTAAGTTAGATTAGGTCTTCTGGTTCTAGGTTTAACACATGGGAGAAATTGAAAAAAATCTAACATAAGCTCTCTCTCCCCCTTTGTCACACATCAAAAGGAAATAAACAAAAAAGAAAGATTTGTACTAACAATAAGAAAAAAAATAACTTAAGTCTTTCTTCCCTTTTTAAGATAGTCTCTCTCCTCCTTTTGAAAATACTTAAGATATATATATATATATTTAAAAATGATTTTTAAAACTCTTTTTTTAAAAGAATTAAGTACATGTTTGATAAAGTATAAAAAAAGCTATAATTACTTAAATTGCACCAATAATATTGAAAAATATATGCATGTTAAAAATTTGAACTTCCCTAAGTCTAACAACAATCCTAGGAATCTTGTTGACCACAAGAAAATTCCTATGTGTCTTAGGGATTTTCCATAAATGTATATTTTAGTTTTAGAAAAATAATTACTTTCTTGATTTAGTTTCTTTTCCAGTCTAACACAATCTTAGGAAATCTTGTTAGCTACAAGAAAATTTTCTTAAGTGTCCTAGAAAATTTTCCACACTCAAGTAGAGATTATTTCAAGACAAAAAGATTTTTGAAATAAGTTTTGGAAAATGATAGTATAATATTTTCAAAAGTATTTAACAGAAAAAATAGTGATTTTTTTTTGAAAAAATAATAGTTTTGAAATTTCTGATAAGTCTTCTAATTTGAACCTCCCCCTAAACATGATATAGTCCTAGGAAGCTTGTTGAATACAAGTGATCTTCCTATGAGTCTTAGGGTTTGATTCAAAAGAAAAGAATTAAAAAATTTAAACTAATCAGGAATAATAGAAATAATTTAAGTTTATTTGATTAGGACTCCCCCTAAACCTGACACAATCTTAGGAATTCTTGACCTAGAAGGTTTGTGTCTAAGTGTTGGTCAAATAACTTTCGAAAAGATATAATTTTTGAAAAAGCATTTATAAATAAACACCCAATCAAGCATGAAATTCATGAAAATATTATTATGTTGAAACATTATTTTAAAAATAGATTTTATGAAAATATCCTAAAGATTTTGAAAATATTTTGAAAATATTTATCAATTAATTAGTCCTTAACATCTCACCCATTCTAAGTATCGCAATACAAGCAAGTACGGTTGCCTTATAGGTGTTTGTGAGATGCTTGAATAATTTTTCTCAATTTTAATTTGTAGATTGCTTGACCTTGAGTTAGATTCAAGTTTAACAAAGTAGATTTTAATAATTGGCTTCCAGGTTTTGGCGAGGCACAGAGGCCTTCTTTGGTCGTAGCCTTATTGGATCATCAACCCTTTCCTTAAACAAAGCCTTTTAAAGAAATAATACTCTTAATTTACTCTTTGAAAAACTTTAATTGGTCTAACTAGTCTAGGATGTGGCGAGGTAGCTTTGGTTAGTTCCACTTAGCTAGACCAAGCTTCCTTAACGTACTATCATCTCGCCCCACCCTAATACTAGGTTAGGCAAGTATCAACCAATCTTTTTCCTTTCTAACCGTTCTAAGTAAAGCAGAAAAATAAACATGGATGACATGATAAATATTTAAAGAAAAATAAGTGGATGCATGGGCATGACATTTATGCATGAGTCAATCAAGTCTAGTAATTTAATTAGGTTTCTAATAATGTATCAAATTCTTGATTTGATACATACTGTGTGAACCCGCGAATATGTTAACTCACTTTGACATATTTTTTGTTATTTAGTTGAAGGTTACAGTTGAGTAGAATTTTTTTTAGTTTTATAATTGAAGGTGATTAATTGAATTTTAGTTCGTGAATTTTGTTAAATTAAGGATTGAATTATTAATTAAGATTTAAGAATTAATTATGATTTTAGGTTGTTAAGTATTAATTAAAGTTATTAAGGTTAAATTTATTTAAGAATAAATTAAGTTTAAAATTAATAAGATTAAAATTATTAAGAATTAATTAGGATTAAAATTGTTAAGTATTAATTAGGATTAAAATTATAAAGAAGTAGATTAAAATTATTAAGAATTAATTAGGATTAAAATTATTAAGTATTAATTAGGATTAAAATTATTAAGAATTAATTGAAGTTTAAAATTGTTAAGAATTAATTGTGGGTTAAATTATTAAAAATTAATTAAGGTTTAAATTATTGAAAATTAATTAAGGTTTAAATTATTAAAAAATAATTAAGGTTTAAAAAATAATTAATGTTTAAATTGTTAAAAAATTAATTAATGTTGAAATTATTATGAATTAATTAATATTGAAATTATTATGAATTAATTAATGTTGAAATTATTATGAATTAATTAATGTTGAAATTTTTATGAATTATTTAACGTTGAAATTATTAGGAATTAATTAGAGTTAAGATTGTTAAAAATTAATTAGAGTTAAAATTAACTTATTAAAGTTGTTAAGAATTTTATGTCTAGTTGCATCATTTTCAATAATTCAACAATCTCTGATTCATTTAGTATTTCTTTTGAATTTAAGTTTTCAATTTTGTTTAACACTTCTATTTTATTTGATTTCTTGTAAGCCCTATTAAATATAGCTTTAATTCTACTAAATTCATTTTCATCTCCATCTTCATCTTCATTTTCGGAGTGATATTCAGAATTTAAAATTGTATTATTATTTTCATAATAGGTAGAATAATTTTCACAACTGCTAATTAAAGTTATAATATTATATTTAGAAATGTAGTGAGTATTATCTTCAACAATATCTAGAGTATTATCTTCAATATTTTCAAAGATATTAAGATTATCAACAATATTATTTGAGGTTAAGATCTTATCATCATCCTTAACATTATTAAAAATTAAAATATTATTATCCTTAGCATCATTAGAATTATTATTAATTGAAGTATTATTATCCATAACATTATCAGAATTATTATTAATTTCAAAAATTTTAGCATTAATATTAAAGATTAAAAAAATTAATATATGATATTTTACTATTGTCTATATTTGGTAATTTGTCATGCAATACATTAAGTTGACTGTTCAAAAAAATCTAATTTATCGAATTTTTTTTCTAAATTATCATAATGATATAACTGTGCAGGAATTTGAAATTTATTGCATGAATTAATTTTTCGTACCTTGGTCGGGCACTGGTTCTTGCAATGTCCATGCTTCTAACATCTGAAGCATTGGATGTGGCTCTTGTTCCCCCGAACTCCTGGCGCTGGTACCTTCTTTGCCGCCGGTGGTGACGAACGATTCTTACGAGTAGGATACTGATTTTTATAGTGTGCTCTCTCCCTGCACTTGAAACAAATAATATGGAACTTAAAAATAGACATAATTAAAATTATACCTGTATTCACCCTTGCTCCCCCTCAATTCCCGGCGTCTTTGCTCCTTCGGCTGTTAGTCCGGTGAAGAGCTTCCAGGCTTTGATACCACTTGTAGGATCGGTGCTGGTCGATAGAGGGGGGGTGAATATCGACTTGTAAAACTTTGTCAAAAAATTCACCGAAAATCTTCGTTTAATCAGTCTTTCTATCAGGGTTAGTACGCAGTGGAAATAATAATAAAGAAAGACAAAAAATGACACATAGACACGTGGGGTTTTACTTGGTTCCCAACACCCCAGGGCCAGTGCATCCAAGTCCTAAGCACTCAATCGTGAGTCCACTAATGGCCTCCTTTCCAGAATTTCCGAAGGCGGAGAAATCCATCTTACAGTTATGTTTACAAGCAAGGAATAAAAGAAATTGATACGTAAATAAAAGCAAAGCAAAACAACTCGGCCAACTCTGGAAGTCCGAAGCGCCGCACGCTTCTTCCTGGAGCCTCCTTGGTCGCAGAGCTTCGACTTGAGCACTTTTTCTTTGTAGAGAATGCTTTGATTGATGTGGAAGTTGATGTTCTGCATTAAGGGGGTGAGCCCCTTTATATACAGGCTTCACGGGCGCCTATGATGCCTTGGGCGCCTACCACGTGTCGGTCAAAGCCTTATCCAGCACCGAATTCACAGAAGGGATAAAAATGACGTCCCAGGCGCCTGGGAGTGGGCTGCCCAAACTAGGGCGCCCATCCTTCTTGGGCGCCTGATTCAAGTCAGGCGCCCAGGAAGGATTTCCCAGGTTCTGTTTTCCCTGCGTTTGCTCTCCTATCTTGCCTCCAACTCCAGGTACCTGCAAGACAACAAACACAAGACAAACATATAAGTAATCTTAGCCTTAATGATTGATTCTGACTTTGGATTTCACACAAACCCTAGGCCAAACCGACGCCTAATGTTCCCTTTCCCAGGGAACGCTACTCCACACTAGAGAAGTTGTGTTTACCAACCGGAATCCCTGGTTGGACTTTCGCTCAACCTTCGAGAACCTGAATCTAGAGACGTCCGACCTCGACCCGTCTCTACTTCTGTTCGCGATCCCCGATCGACTAAAGCTTTTGCCAACCGGGACCTCCGATTGGACTTTTGCTCGGCCTTCGAGAACTTGGATCTCGAGATGTCCAACCTCGACCCATATCTATTTCTGTCCGCCATCCTCGCTCGGCAAAGACTCCGTTGCCCGATCCCCGACCATGACTTAGTGCTCAGTCCCCCGGACCAAGACTTCGTGCCTAGCTTCACTCACCAGGACTTAGTCGACCTATCTTCACTCACGAGGACCCAGCTTCACTCAACAGGATTTATTTCACCTAGCCTCACTTGCTAGGATTTCCTTCATCTAGCTTCCCTTGCTAGGACCCGGCTTTACTCACCGGGATTTCTTTCACCAAAATCACTTCTTTGCTATTCATCATGATCCTGACTAGACTTGCTCCAATCTTCAAGTAAATATAATCTCACACCTCAAGTCCGGTGTGGTTTAATCCCTTGGTCAAACTGACCAACCCTGGGTGTTGGTTCACTCTGCCAAACATCATATCTTGTTTGCTAACCCTTTGTCAACCTGATCAAACCTGGATTTATCCTACCAAACATAAGGGTCTGTTTGGATTAACCCTTGATCACTTTGACTAACCCTTATCTTGTCTAACATATATTATTACTAACTTAAGTATATTGTTAAACATCGAAACCCTAGAGGATGACTATTCATCACTGATGCATTTTGTACCAACAGACTATAAGTTGACTTTAATGTGTTTTGAGACACATCAAGGTGTTGATGTGCATCTATTTGAGTTTTAAAATTCATCTAAAATAAGAACTTAAGTGAACTCCAATCATTGGGAAAGCTAATGTACAAGTCATGTGCATTTAGCCCAATGAACATGGTTGGAAATCATTTTTGAAAACTATTTCAAAACTATTTTGGAAAATCTAGGTGAAAACTATCTTTTGATAGCACTCATCATTGATAAATAGGATACAAAATAGAGTGAAACATTGATGTATTTCAATGTTTTCCAATTTTGTATCAATCTTTGAGAATGAGTTGTATTTTCATAGAAAACTATTTTTCTATGATAGTATATGTTTTAAATAATATCTACACAAAATTTCATGAATTTTAGAATTTTGTAGAATTATTTAGGAGTTTCTGAATTTCAGTCTAAAATTATTTTCAGAAATCAGAAACTCTCAATCGATTAGGTGATCAATTAAGACTCACACCAATCGATTGGTGAACCTCTTTCCGCGAGCACAGAAGCTCGTATAATCGATCAGTTGATCGATTAAGGGCAGCTGTAATCGAACCAGTGATCTATTAAGGCACAGTTAATCGATTGGTACCCAACATCATTCGATTGGTATAATTGAAACTGTCTAATTTCGGTCCTTTAACCCAATTTTGAGTAACCTAACAATCCCTAGCTCTTGGAATATATTTGTAAATATAGTTGGGTGAATTTCATTATGGAATAAAAAAGGGAGAGGGTTTAGTGAAAACTATAGGGTTAAGGAGATGTTTTGATTCAAGTTTTGAATCTCGAAATCTCATAACCTCTATTTGAGATTGTTGGTGCAGAAAGCACCCAAGTCGAACCAGAGTTTTGATAATGGCAAAAGGGTTCAAAAGTTAAGTCTTATTTGTTATCTAACATGTTACTTAAGTGTGCAGGAAAAATCCTAGCGAAGGACTGCTAGGCACTGGCGAAGGAATGCCAGGGTAAAAAGTCCTAGCGAAGGACTTCTAGGCACTGGCGAAGGAATGCCAGAGTAAAAAGTCCTAGCGAAGGACTGCTAGGCACTGGCGAAGGAATGCCAGAGTAAAAAAAGTCCTAGTGAAGGACTGCTAGGCACTGGCGAAGGAATGCCAGGGTACTGAAGCCCTAGCAAAGGAATGCCAGGGTACTGAAGCCCTAGCGAAGGACTACTAGGCGCCAGGCGAAGGACAGCTTGGGACTGAAGTCCTGGCGAAGGACTGCTAGGCTCCAGGCGAAGGACAGCTTGGGACTGAAGACCTGGTGAAGGAATGCTAGGCACCGGGCGAAGGACAGCTTGGTATCCAAGACCTGGCGAAGGACCGCTAGGCAAAAGTCCAATCGGAGGAGCCGGTTGGCATCAGGTACATTCTCCCGAGAGGAGTAGGTGAGGACGCGTTCCCCATCGAGGGAACAGTAGGCGTCGGTTCGACCTAGGGCTCCATTTAGGAGGCCCAAAGTCAGAACCAAGACAGCTAAGGCTGTATAAACTAACATCTTATTGCTTTATTGTGTTTTGGACTAACCCTGGATGCAGGACCAAAGGAACGAGTGTCTGCAGCTCAGAGAGCCTCAAAGGAGTGAGGCAGCAGCTGACCAGGGCGCCCGGAGTGTCCCGGGCGCCCCCAATGTGAACACAAAACACATGAAGCTAAGGAAGGCTTCGACAGCTCAAGGGCGGGGCACCCCCGTGCTCCCGGGCGCCCCCATGCTCCCGGGCGCCCCCAGCGGCCCGGGCGCCCCCAGTGCAAGCCAACGAAGAGAAGCCAGCGAAGCCAAGGGATAAGATTTGACCCGGTCAACCCGTACGCCCCAAGCATTCCGGGCGCCCCGGTCAAGTCCTGATCCCGAGTTTGAAGGGATCAGAAGTTGACTGAGTGAAAGTCAGATCAGCCGACACGTGGGGGGGTGCCCCCGACGTTCCGGGCGCCCCCAGGGCCTATAAAAGGGCCCTCGACCCCAAGGCTTCGAACAACAATTCTTTCCAACAAATACACTCTCTTCTGCTCCCGCGCTCTGCTCCGGAAACCTCCCGACTCAAGAGCCGACGACGTCCCGCTGCTCCGAAAAGACAACCTACATCGGATGTCGGTAAAAGAAGAGTTTTCTTTTTAAAGTTTACTTTGTTATACTTGTAAATTCAATCTTGTAAACTGAATTGCGCACTTATAGAATTGCCCGCAGAAAACGGTCAACGACCGTGGGCCTTGGAGTAGGAGTCCACCTAGGCTCCGAACCAAGTAAAACTACCTGTGTTCGCGATTGTGTTTACTCCGCTGCGTATTTGCTCTAAGTTTTCATCCGAAAAGCGTTTTCCGATATTCAACCCCCCTCTATCGGTTCTCTCGATCCAACAAGTGGTATCAGAGCGGGGAAGTTCAAATTCGGTGCAACCACCAGTTTGAAAATTTTTCGGATTATTTTATTTTTTTTTAATTTCTTCTAAATTTTTTTTTTCTTCGCGTTAATCGAGGTTGGTGCAAGACCCCTCGACAAATTTTTCTTTCTTTCTTTATCCCGCACTACTAATCCAAGACCTAGTCTTGGGATATTCTTTTTTTGTTAGTTTTTTATAGATAAAATGGCCATGCAAGAAGGCTTCAACACCGCAAGACCACCTCTCTTCAGTGGAGAAGACTTCTCCTACTGGAAGAGCAGAATAGAGGTCCACCTGAAAACTCAGGTGGACATGTGGATAATCATCCAGTCCGGACTGGAGATTCCAAGAAATGCTGAAGGAGTACCTCAGACTTACACAGAATGGGACACCGCTCTGAAATGGAGAATTGAAGTGGATGCAAAGGCGACCCAGACCCTTCAATGCGGCTTAACAAAAGTGGAGTTGAACCGGGTGGGCCCTTTCAACAGTACCAAGGAGCTGTGGGGGAAACTGATCGAGCTGCATGAAGGGACATCAGACACTCGGATCAGCAAGAGGGATCTCCTCCTGAACAAGCTGTATACAATTAAAATGATCGACAACGAAACAACAGCTTAGCTTCATGCCCGAATTCAGGAACTGATGAACGGACTCCACACCATCAGTCACAAGGTAGAAAACCGTGACTTAATAAGGTACGCTTTAAATGCTTTCCCTAGAAACACCTTGTGGGCATCTATGGTAGATGCATACAAGGTTTCAAGGGACCTTTCAAAAGTAAAATTAGATGAATTATTCTCTGAGTTAGAGTTACACGAACAGACTAACTGCAATCTGGCCGAGAAAGGTATTGCCTTTGTTGCAGGTACAACTGGAAGGACAACAAAGAAAAAGCCTCAACCTGAACCCGAGTCTAACTCAGACTCAGAAGACGAAGAAGGAGATAGACCTAAGCTGGTTCGACTGGCAAGAAACTACTACAAGGAGTTAAAGAACCAAACCAACAAACGAAGAGCCAGTAGAAGAAAGGATGAACCAGCTGAACCCGCAAACGAAAAGAACAAGCTCAACGTGACCTGCTACGAGTGTAAGAAGAAAGGTCACTACAAGACGGAGTGTCAGAACCTAAAGGAGACCAAGAAGAATAGAAGGAAAAAGGCACTCCAGGCAACGTGGGACGAGTCCTCCTCCGAAGAAGAAGAAGAGGTCCCACAGTTGAACCTGCTTGCACTAACCGCCTCGGAAGAAATCGGGACCGAATCATAATCGGAACAGGACGACGGAAGACTAACATTTTCAGAAAACGGCGAAATCAAGGTAAGTGGTTTTACTAGAATTTAGTTAAGTGAATTAATTGCTTATCTTTCTCGAGATTTGGTGAAAGCCAAACTCCGAGTCGAGTTCCTCCGACAGGAAGTAAAAATCCTGAAAGAGGGAGCTGAATCTAGACCCTTAACCGAGAAGGTTCAAGAAGGAACCTCTACTCAAGTTGAAAAACTTGAGAAAGAGAATTCCTCCCTGAAAATTCAGGTTAAGGATCTTAGATCAGCATTAGAACGATTTACTTCTGGTTCCAAGAATCTTGACATGATTCTTGGAAAACAGAAATCAGTTCTAAATCGATCCGGACTAGGTTATAGAATCAAGTCTCGACAAAGATCCTACCTTGCTGTACTGAACCAGTCCAGACCTAAGGTTCAGGCATGGGTACCAAAACTATGCCTGAACAAACAAACTGGATCAAACCAATATTGGATCCCCAAGGACAAGATTCACATCATGCCAAACCATTATCGTGGCTATAGTCCAGGGGGAGCCAAATTGAAAACAATAGTTATTATTAGATAAATTTCAATTCTTGCTTGCAATTTGCTTGGGTGTTTGTTTATTTAATTTCCGCAATTTATCATGCTTAGACTTAGGAATGGTTAGTGTAAGGACTGAACCAACTTAACTGAGATTTGGACAACATATTATTGGGTGGCGGTGTGATGATAGTACGTTAGGGAAACCAATTCTAATAAGGTCAAGTATACTTGGTCTCTTTAGACTGGTGAAACTAGCCGAAGCTACCGATCCAAAACTCAAACTAGTTAGACCAGAATTTTTCAAAGAATAATCTTGAAAATGAAATTTCATTGAAAGGCTTTGTCAAGGAAAGGGTTGATGATCCAATAAGGCTACGGCCAAAGAAGGCCTAGTGCCTCGCCAAGACCTGGAAGCCAATCTCTGAAATTCAAATTCAAATTAGTCTTTGTAAAATTTAAATCTAACACAAATTTTCAGTTATGTATAGATTCAAATTCTTCTCAAAATAAATGCAACTTTTTCAAAATTAATTAAGATTTTCAAAATAAATCATGTTTTTCAAAAATTCTTTTATCGCAAAACCTGTCTCACAAAACCTATAAGGCTAACGTGATTGAAAACCCTAGATTTGGGTGAGACAGACTAGGCAGTGAAAATCAATTTAAGCTATTCCTGATTCTAATTGGATCCAAATCAACAAAACTCTTTATGTGTAGGAACATAAAGATTTGGACCAATGGATGTTGGATAGCGGTTGCTCCAGACACATGACTGGAGATAAATTGAAATTCACCAAACTCAAGATCAAGAACCTAGGCTCAGTGGCATTTGGCAACAATGCTACACTCAAGGTAATTAGGTCAGGTAATATTGAACTTAAATCTGACTTTATTATTAAGAAAGTCCTTTTGGTTGAAAATTTCAATTTTAACTTGTTTAGCATAAGTCAGTTGTGTGATTCTGGTTTCATAGTTACCTTTAACAATTCTAACTGCCTGATTAGAAACCTACAAGACTCAGAAATCATGCTTAAGGGCACTAAGAGAAATAATGTTTACACTATAAACCTACCCCTAGTACCCAAATGTATGTTAACTCAGTTAGAACAATCAAACCTCTGGCATAGGAGATTAGGTCATACTAATCTGAGAACTATCTCAAAAATCACCCAACTTGGCTTAATCAAAGGTATTCCCAAAATTAAAAATAATGAAAACATAATATGTGAATCATGTAATCAAGGCAAACAAACCAAATCTAATCACAAACTAATCCAATCTGATCTCACTCAAACCACACTCGAGCTCCTGCACCTTGACCTATTTGATTCACATGGAGCCAAGTCACTAAGCGGGAACCGATACTGCTTAGTAATAGTTGATGATTACTCTAGGTTCACCTGGGTTAGGTTTCTAAAAACCAAAGATGAAACCCTAAACCTATTTAATGAATTTTGTAAATTAATTGAAAATCAAAATGATACTAAAATTAAAAGACTTAGGAGTGACCACGGGGGAGAATTTGAAAATCAACGGTTTGAGGAATTCTGTAAGGTAAATGGGTACATACATGAATTTTCATGTCCTAGAACCCCCCCCCCCCCAACAAAATGGGATAGTCGAAAGAAGAAATAGAACACTACAGGAAGCCGCTAGGGCTATGCTCAATGAATTTAATTTAGCAAACCAATAATGGGCAGAAGCAATTAGTACGGCTTGTTACATCCAAAATAGGGTCCTGATTAACAAGCGACACAACAAAACACCCTATGAACTGTACTACCATATACTCCCAAATCTACACTACCTAAGGGTCTTTGGATGCAAAGTCCATATCCTAAACACCAAAGACTATTTAGGGAAATTTCAGTCCAAGTCAACCCCAAGTATCTTCCTAGGATACTCAACCATAAGTAGAGCCTATAGGGTTTACAACAAACAAACTAAGAAAATTGAAGAAACAACAAACTTAATATTTGATGAAGTGATCAAATCAACATCTGATAACCCAGACCTAACTTCATCAAATTCTGATCAAGAAAATAATGAACAAACTGTTGAACCTTTAATTGAACCTTTAAATGAACTAACTATTGAACCAACTACTGAATCAAATCAACCAACTATTGACCCAACAATTGAACCAGCCCAAAGAGTTGAATCAAATAGTGAACCAAACCGACCAGCCGGACCAGAGGCTGAACCAAGTTCTAGAAAAACCAAGAAACCCAGACTCAGTCACCCAACCGATCAAATTGTGGGTGATCCAACTCTAGGAGTCAGGACTAGATCATCCTATAGAAACCTTAGTCAAATAGCAATGATCTCAAAAATAGAACCTAAAACTATAGATGAAGCCCTACCTGATCCTGACTGGATCATAGCTATGCAAGAAGAATTAACCCAATTTGAGAGGAACCAAGTCTGGGAACTAGTACCTAAACCTGAAGGTAAGTCCATCATTGACACTAAGTGGGTCTTTAGGAATAAGCTAAATGATCAAGGAGCAATAGTCAGAAATAAAGCCCGCTTAGTAGCAAAGGGATTCAGCCAAGTAGAAGGGTTAGACTACGATGAAACATATGCCCCAGTAGCTAGACTTGAGTCTATTAAGATGTTATTAGCCTTTGCATCCCATAAAGGATTTAAGTTATACCAAATGGATGTAAAGTCAGCCATTTTAAATGGATTCATTAAAGAAGAAGTTTATGTAGGACAACCCCCTGGGTTTGAGGACTTAGAAAGACCTGACCACGTGTTCAAACTCACTAAAGCATTATATGGACTAAAACAAGCACCTAGGGCCTGGTATGAACGCTTGTCAACTTACTTAATTTCTAAAGAATTTAAACAAGGACAAATTGACTCAACCTTATTTATTAAAATCCTAGGAAAAGATATATTTATTGCCCAAATCTACGTAGATAACATAATCTTTGGGCCCACCAACTCAAACTTTCTAAAAGAATTTGTTAAAATAATGGAAAACGAATTTGAAATGAGCTTAGTTGGTGAGCTTAACTTTTTCCTAGGTTTACAAATTAAACAAACTAGGGATGGAAACTATGTCCATCAATCCAAATATGCTCAAGAGTTAATAAAGAAATTTAAAATGGATAACTCTAAAAGCATAAGTACCCCCATGACCACTAATATAAAAATAGATAGTGACCCTGATGGTAAACCAGTAGACCTCAAACTCTATAGAAGTATGATAGGTAGTCTACTGTACCTTACAGCCAGCAGACTTGATATTCTTTTTACCGTAGGGATGTGTGCAAGATACCAAACCTGTGCTAAGGAAACGCACTTAGCATCCCTAAAAAGAATACTAAGATACGTTAAGGGCACCCTAAATGTAGAGATTTGGTATCCTAGGACCTCAACCTTTGATTTGTTAGGATACTCGGATTTTGACTATGCTGGTTGTAAATTAGATAGAAAGAGCACAAGTGGAAGCTGCCAACTATTAGGAAATAGTCTAGTAAGTTGGTGCAGCAGAAAACAACACTGTGTAGCTCTATCCACAACTGAAGCTGAGTATGTTGTCTTAGGAGAATGCGTAGCACAACTTTTATGGATGATGCACACTCTTAAGAACTTTCAGCTCAATTACACCCAAACTCAAGTTTTTATTGACAATATAAGCTCAATTAATCTAATTAAAAACCCAATCCAACATTCCAGGACTAAACACATAAAAGTTAAGCACCATTTTGTAAGAGATCATATAGCCAGGGGTGAGATAATCCTGAAGCATGTAGACTCTAAATCTAACTTAGCTGACATTTTCACCAAACCCCTACCTGAGTCAGAGTTCAGTTCACTAAGAAAGCAGTTAGGACTATGCTTGGTAGAATAGGTTTACTTTGCTTTTTGGTTTTTCTACTACTTTACTCATTCTAAAATTAGCTTTTTAAATATTTTTAAAATCAGTTTTTAATTTTTAAATGATTTCAAAAATCAAATTTTACTTAGTTTTGAAAACTTTAAATATTTTTTGACTTAGTTTTATTTTCAAAACTACCCCCTTCAAAATTAGGGCTTTTTCGCAAATGGACTTAGCCTAGGCTCTAACCCTAGAACTGCATGCACCTATAGATTTAGAAGCCAACATCTCACAACCACCTTAGGGTTCTTTTGATTGATAACCTAGAATGGGTTGAGATGCTTAGGTCTTTTCCTTAATTCAAGATGCTTTAAGTCAGTGCATCTCCAGTAATTGGGGCACTAAATACAACTTACACAGTAATCAAGTTACGTGTCAAGTTTAGAAAATCTAACTTGAACAGAACACTTGACTTGACTAACCCCAGCGAAAACTACTGTTTATAATAGTTAGTAAGTAGCTAACTGGGTTAGACAGGACCCTAAAAGAAACTAATTTGGTTTAGTTTATATCCTGAATTGGCTCAGTACAGCAAAGTATGCAATTTAGTTTTTATCCAATTCAGTTATTCTATTTTTGCTATATTTGTTTTTGATATATGGCAAAAGGGGAGAGATAGGAAAGGAGAGTTTAAATGTTTGTTCAAAATTCAAAATTTCAAACTCTATCCTTTATTCAAAAAGTACTTAACTTATTTTCAAAAATTCCTTCTACTTCAAAACTTAAGTGTACTAAATTTCTACTAAGTATTTCAAAACTTAGGTTTACTAAATTTTTACTAAATACTTAAAATTTACCAAGTACTTAAGTTTTCAAGTACTTAAGTTTTCAAAATTTTACTAAAGTTCTTAAGTTTTCAAAAAACGTGCTAAGTACTTAAAACTAAAGTTTTCAAGTTTACCAAGTACTTTAAAACTTAAAGCTTTCAAAACTTGTGAGTACTTTAAGCTTAAGGCTTCAAAATTTTCCTTAGTACTCAAACTTAAGTTTTCAAAATCCTTCTTAAGGTTTCTAAGTATTTAAACTTAAATATTCTACAAGCTCTCCAAAATAGACAACCAAAACTATTTTCTGTTGAAAATAATTCTAAGTAAAAATCCACTCTTAAACTTAGAATTTATTTTCAAAAAACCCCCCATAATCTTTTGAAAAATCTAGGGGAAGATTCCTTCCAGGGGGACGGAACAAAAATTAATTGTTACTTGCTCTGATTAACTTAACTTTTTGAACCAGGATTGCCATAAATCAAAAAGGGGGAGATTGTTGGTGTAGAAAGCACCCAAGTCGAACCTGAGTTTTGATAATGGCAAAAGGGTTCAAAAGTTAAGTCTTATTTGTTATCTAACATGTTACTTAAGTGTGCAGGAAAAGTCCTAGCGAAGGACTGCTAGGCACTGGCGAAGGAATGCCAGGGTAAAAATCCTAGCGAAGGACTGCTAGGCACTGGCGAAGGAATGCCAGAGTAAAAAGTGTTGGTGCAGGAAGCACCAGATCGAACCTTGTTTTGATATTGGCAAAGGATTCAAAGTTAAGGGTTATTTGATGTCTAACAATGATGCTTGAGTGTGCAGGAAACAAAGTCCTAGCGAAGGGCTGCTAGGCACCTGACGATGGGCTGTCAGGAAACCAAGTCCTGGCGAAGGGATGCTAGGCGAAAACCAAGTCCTGGCGAAGGGATGCTGGGCGAAAACCAAGTCCTGGCGAAGGGCTGCTGGGCGAAAACCAAGTCCTGGCGAAGGGCTGCTAGGCGAAAACCAAGTCCTGGCGAAGGGATGTTGGGCAAAAGTCCAACTGGTGAAACCGGTTGGCACCAGGTAAATTCTCCCGAGAGGAGTAGGTGAGGACGCGTTCCCCTAGAGGGAACATTAGGCGTCGGTTCGACCTAGGGCTCCATTTTGGAGATCTAAAGTCAGAACCAAGACAGCTAAAGCTGTTTTAACTAACTTATTATTTGCTGTTTTGGACTAACCCTGGATGCAGGACCGAAGGACTGTGTTTCTGCAGCTCAGAGAGCCTCAAAGGAGTGAGGCCGTAGCTGAGCAGGGCGCCCCGGATGTGTCGGGCGCCCCAGAGTCAACCCAAAGTCAGCAGAGAGGTAAACGCCCCGACAGCAGCGTGTGTCGGGCGCCCCGCGTGTGTCGGGCGCCCCGCATGTCGGGCGCCCCGCATGTCTCGGGCGCCCACTGTGCCACGCCACTGAAGGCGGCTGCAGCTCACCCTCGCGAAGCCTCGGTGATAAAGTTTGACCGGTCAATCGGGCGCCCCGTGCGCATCGGGCGCCCCAGTCAAATACAATCCCGAAGATGAAGAGATCAGCCTTGACCAGAGGGCTCGCCGGATCAAGAGCCACGTGGGGGGCGCCCCGAGCATGTCGGGCGCCCCCTGCCCTATATAAAGAGGGCCTCGACCCTATTCTTGAATAATCAATTCCATTGAACGCAATCACGCTCTTCTGCTCCCGCGCTCTGCTCCAGAACCCTCCAGACTCGAGATACAAGCGCCGGCGACGTCCAACTGCTCTGGAACTTCGATTTACACCGGACGTCGGTAACAAAGAAAAGCTGTCTTTTTCCTTACTGCAATTTACTGTAATCAATCTTCGTAAAATTGTTTTGCGCGATTATAGTATTGCCCATAGTAAACGGTCAACGACCGTGGGCCTTGGAGTAGGAGTCGACCCAGGCTCCGAACCAAGTAAAAATCTTGGTGTTCGCATTGTCTGATTTTGATTATTCCGCTACGCACCTGCTCTTTTTAAATCCGAACGAATTGCGACATTCACCCCCCCTCTCTCGCATTTCTCGATCCAACAAGTGGTATCAGAGCGGGGTTATTCAAAGTTGGTGCAACCACCACTTTGAAATTTCTTTTCGGATTTTTTTTGCTTTATTTTTTTTGGTAAATAATATCTGTTGGTAAATAATATCTGTATTTTTTTTCGCCTTTTTCAATTCTGAATTCTCATTTTTTCACCATAAGTCAGAATTGATAAAAGAATCAATTTGTGAAAATTTGTCATAAAATTTTTATTATTTTAATATTTTTCCTCGAAATTCGTGCTACCCTAATTCGAGAAATTTTTTTTCCCTTACTTTTCCTTCATTAATCAAAATTGTTAAAATCAACATTTTCTAAAAATTTTTATTATTATTTTAATATTTTCCCTCGAAATTCATGCAATATTTTTTTGTTGTTCCCGCACTACTAATCCAAGACCAAGTCTTGGTACATCTCTGTTTTTTATTGTGTGCAAGATTTAAACTAATGGCCAATCAAGAATGGAATAACATCCGTCCACCACTCCTCTCCGGCGAGAACTTCAATTCTTGGAGAAGTCAAATGGAGTCCCTTCTGAAGGCCCACATGGACATATGGATGATCCTCCAAACGGGGTTTACAGTACCTACAGAAGATGGTATGTCGATCGCCTGGGAGAAATTGGACGAACAAACTTTGAGGAAGATCGAGGCAGATGCAAAGGCGACTGTAATCATACAATGCGGCCTAACTAACGAACAACTCAAGCTAGTTGGATCCTTCAACTGTGCTAAAGAAATTTGGGAGAAATTGATCAATCTTCATCAAGAAATCTCAGATGAAGAAGAAGATCGGGTAAGTTATCTCGCACTCTCGGTCCAAGCACAGATAGCCGAGTCAGAGTCTGAACCTGAACCCAGAGTCGAAATCGAACCAGCAGAATCAGACGACGAACTGACTGAGATGGTAACCAATTTCAAATTCTCTTCTAAATTAGAATTAAATAATCAAGCTAATACTGCAATGGTCGAGGAAGGTATAACTTTTACAGGGAAAACTCCAAGAGAACCACCAAAGAAGGAGCTTCAACCGGTACCCAAGTCCGACTTAGACACGGAATCAGAAGATGAATTTAGATTCGAGACAGCAACAATTAAGGGAGAGATTCCTAATAAGGAATCAAAAGGTAAAATTACAAATTTGAATTTTAAAAATCATATAATTTGTTACATATGCAGGGAGAGAGGGCACTACCAAACTAAGTGTCCTACTCGAAAGATTCAAACGATACCACCGACGGCGACAAAGGAACCAGCTCCAAAAGCACGAAAGAACAAGAGTCGCATCCAATGCTTCAAGTGTCAGGAGGTTGGGCATTACAAAGAGGAATGCATAGATAAACGTTATAAAGATCCAGGGCAACCAACCAAAATGGGTAACTATAATTTACATCCAAATCCACTATTTACCTTGAATACTGATAGATTAATTAATCTCCCTTGGTCAAATTTAGATATGGATGCATGCTTAGATAACTTAATGAAATCATGTATATTAGCAAAGTCAAAGTTCAAAATGTTAAGACAAGAAAATGAGACTTTGAAAATTAAAATTGATATACAAGAAAAACTGATTAATAATTTTGCAAGCTTAGAAAATCCAGAAATTTCTCCTCACTATGACATTATCTGAAGTTTTGCTTTGGCTATTCATAGGACTAGATAGCATAAGGACTTAACCAATTACTTGAAATTTGAAAACATAGTATTGGGAGGAGGTGAGATGATAGTACGTTGGGGAAACCAACTCTAATAAGATCAAGTCTACTTGGTCTCTTTAGACTGGTGAAACCAGCCGAAGCTACCGATCCAAGACCCAAGCTAGTTAGACCAGAAAATGACCTAATTTAATTTGAAAATGAAATTTCATTAAAAGGCTTTGTCAAGGAAAGGGTGGATGATCCCATAAGGCTACGGCCAAAGAAGGCCTAGTGCCTCGCCAAGACCTGGAAGCCAATTTCTGAAATTCAAATTCGAATCTAACACAAATTTCAAATAATTTTAGATTCAAACCTGTTTTCAAAAATTCTTTTTCAAAATCACTCTTTTTCAAATTCAAATCTGTCTTCGAAGTCAATTATACTTTTTCAAAAATAAATATTTTTTATTCTTTTTCAAAGCTAAACATTTTTTTTAAAATTATTTTTACCTTCAAACCTGTCTCACAAGAACTTTTAAGGCTAACTATTTGAAAACTCTAGATTGGGTGAGACAGGAAAATTAAGTTCAAATTAAAAATTCTTTTATGTTGTGTTTTCATTCAGAGAATAATTTCAACATAGTCAAACCATGATTAACATAGTTAAACCTTAGTCAACTGAGTCAAACATGGTCAAACCTAGTTAATGCTAAAGACCCTTCAAGCACTTAGATAAAGTTAAGACAAGTCGAATACAAGGGGAGTTCTTTTTAGATTTAGTCTCAAAACCTGATTTAGTATCATTTCAGAATAAGGCCTTCAAAAATTACTCAAAATTCTTGGTATATTACTATCTCTTTGAAAAATTATTATCATTTCAAAATATTTCTTTTCAAAAACTGTGTTATTATTATTACTTCAAATTGAGGTGTCAAAAATTTATCTCCTTGAAAGTTTCATACTCAGAAGATTATTCAAAATTATTCTTTTGTTTTTAATAAACCCTAAAGACACAGAGGAAGGTCCACTTCATGATCTACTAGGACTCCTAGGATGTGTCAAATTTAGGGGGAGTTTGATTCAAAAGAAGAATTTCTGAATTTTTTTTGGTAATTATTTGTTTTGAAGTTATTAGATAATTCTTATAATTTAAATCAAACCCTAAAACTCAGAGGAAGATCGCTTGTAGTCAACAAGCTTCCTAGGACTGGGTCAAGTTTAGGGGGAGATGAAATTAAAAGAATTATTGAACATTTTCAAAAATTATATGTTTTCATGCACTGCAAGTTCAAAATTCTTTTGAAAACTTAAATAATTTTTCTGTCAAAATACTATTATTTTACAAAATTCTTGTGGCTTATGAAATTAATTTTATAATATTTACTTGGGTTGGAGAAAATTTTCCAGGACACTTAGGAAAATGTCCTTGTAGTCAACAAGGTTTCCTAGGATTGTGTCAGACTGGAAAAGAAACCTAGTCAAGTAAAATATTTTGTGTTAAAAATGCATAATCCTTTTCAAAAATTAATTATACTTTTCAAAGTCTAAGTCTTTTCAAAATTACTTAGATTTTTCAAAAATACATAATATTTATTTCAAAAGTACTTTTGAAGATTCAAAAGTACTTATGTCTTCAAAAATACATAATATCTTTCAAAAAGTACTGCTATTTTTCAAATATAATGTTTCAAAAAAGTATAGATATTTTTCAAGGCAAAAGTGTTCTAAGTGCGTGAAGCTTTTAAAGATTTGCCTACAAATATATTTTTTAAACGTACTTTTTGTTCCAATTACTTAACTATTTCTTTCAAAAATTATTCTAAGTCTTTCTCAAAAATTATTTCTAAGTACTTAACAATTCCTTTCAAAAATTTATTTCAAGTATTTAAATGAGTTTAGTACTTAACTATTTTTAAACCAAGTACCTGATTTTTCAAACTTCTCAAAAGTACTTGCTTTATACTTGAAAATTATCTAAGTGTAAAAAGTTTTGAAAATATTCTTACTCTGTTTTTGAAATACTTTGTCAAAAACATGAAGCACTTAGAAAAACACATAAATCCCTGTTAGATACCTTGTTCACCCATGCCTGTTTTTGATATATGTCAAAGGGGGAGGAAAGGTCAAAGTTAAGAGTTGTAAATACAAGTATTCAGGGTTTTAGGGGGAGTATGAAAAATAAATATTTTTTTTCAACTCTACATTTATTCTATTCATAAATAGTTATACCTCATTGCTTAAACCTTTTGTGCTTAACTGCTATCTTTTTCCTTAACTTTGAATTGTGTTGCCATAATCAAAAAGGGGGAGATTGTTGGTGCAGGAAGCACCAGATCGAACCTTGTTTTGATATTGGCAAAGGATTCAAAGTTAAGGGTTATTTGATGTCTAACAATGATGCTTGAGTGTGCAGGAAACAAAGTCCTAGCGAAGGGCTGCTAGGCACCTGACGATGGGCTGTCAGGAAACCAAGTCCTGGCGAAGGGATGCTAGGCGAAAACCAAGTCCTGGCGAAGGGATGCTGGGCGAAAACCAAGTCCTGGCGAAGGGCTGCTGGGCGAAAACCAAGTCCTGGCGAAGGGCTGCTAGGTGAAAACCAAGTCCTGGCGAAGGGATGCTGGGCGAAAACCAAGACCTGGCGAAGGGCTGCTGGGCAAAAGTCCAACTGGTGAAACCGGTTGGCACCAGGTAAATTCTCCCGAGAGGAGTAGGTGAGGACGCGTTCCCCTAGAGGGAACATTAGGCGTCGGTTCGACCTAGGGCTCCATTTTGGAGATCCAAAGTCAGAACCAAGACAGCTAAGGCTGTTTTAACTAACTTATTATTTGCTGTTTTGGACTAACCCTGGATGCAGGACCGAAGGACTGTGTTTCTGCAGCTCAGAGAGCCTCAAAGGAGTGAGGCCGTAGCTGAGCAGGGCGCCCCGGATGTGTCGGGCGCCCCAGAGTCAACCCAAAGTCAGCAGAGAGGTAAACGCCCCGACAGCAGCGTGTGTCGGGCGCCCCGCGTGTGTCGGGCGCCCCGCATGTCGCAACGCCACTGAAGGCGGCTGCAGCTCACCCTCGCGAAGCCTCGATGATAAAGTTTGACCGGTCAATCGGGCGCCCCAGTCAAATACAATCCCGAAGATGAAGAGATCAGCCTTGACCAGAGGGCTCGCCGGATCAAGAGCCACGTGGGGGGCGCCCCGAGCATGTCGGGCGCCCCCTGCCCTATATAAAGAGGGCCTCGACCCTATTCTTGAATAATCAATTCCATTGAACGCAATCACGCTCTTCTGCTCCCGCGCTCTGCTCCAGAACCCTCCAGACTCGAGATACAAGCGCCGGCGACGTCCAACTGCTCTGGAACTTCGATTTACACCGGACGTCGGTAACAAAGAAAAGCTGTCTTTTTCCTTACTGCAATTTACTGTAATCAATCTTTGTAAAATTGTTTTGCGCGATTATAGTATTGCCCATAGTAAACGGTCAACGACCGTGGACCTTGGAGTAGGAGTCGACCCAGGCTCCGAACCAAGTAAAAATCTTGGTGTTCGCATTGTCTGATTTTGATTATTCCACTACGCACCTGCTCTTTTTAAATCCGAACGAATTGCGACATTCACCCCCCCTCTCTCGCATTTCTCGATCCAACAAAAAGTCCTAGCGAAGGACTGCTAGGCACTGGCGAAGGAATGCCAGAGTAAAAAAAGTCCTAACGAAGGACTGCTAACCACTGGCGAAGGAATGCCAGGGTACTGAAGCCCTAGCGAAGGACTGCTAGGCGCCAGGCGAAGGACAGCTTGGGACTGAAGACCTGGCGAAGGACTGCTAGGCGCCAGGCGAAGGACAGCTTGGGACTGAAGACCTGGCGAAGGACTGCTAGGCGCCAGGCGAAGGACAGCTTGGGACTGAAGACCTGGTGAAGGAATGCTAGGCACCGGGCGACGGACAGCTTGGTATCCAAGACCTGGCGAAGGACCTCTAGGCAAAAGTCCAACCGGAGGAGCCGGTTGGCATCAGGTACATTCTCCCGAGAGGAGTAGGTGAGGACGCGCTCCCCGTCGAGGGAACAGTAGGCGTCGGTTCGACCTAGGGCTCCATTTAGGAGGCCCAAAGTCAGAACCAAGACAGCTAAGGATGAATAAACTAACATCTTATTGCTTTATTGTGTTTTGGACTAACCCTGGATGCAGGACCAAAGGAACGAGTGTCTGCAGCTCAGAGAGCCTCAAAGGAGAGAGGCAACAGCTGACCAGGGCGCCCGGAGTGTCCCGGGCACCCCCAAGGTGAACACAATACACATGAAGCTAAGGAAGGCTTCGACAGCTCAAGGGCGGGGCACCCCCGTGCTCCCGGGCGCCCCCCATGCTCTCGGGCGCCCCCAGTGCAAGCCAACGAAGAGAAGCCAGCAAAGCCGAGGGATAAGATTTGACCCGGTCAACCCGAGCGCCCCCAGCGTTCCGGGCGCCCCGGTCAAGTCCTGATCCCGAGTTTGAAGGGATCAGAAGCTGACCGAGTGAAAGTCAGATCGGCCGACACGTGGGGGGGCGCCCCCGACGTTCCGGGCGCCCCCAGGGCCTATAAAAGGGCCCTCGACCCCAAGGCTTCGAACAACAATTCTTTCCAAAGAATACACTCTCTTTTGCTCTCGCGCTCTGCTCCGGAAACCTCCCGACTCAAGACTCTAGAGCCGACAACGTCCCGCTGCTCCGAAAAGACAACCTACATCGGACGCCGGTAAAAGAAGAGTTTTCTTTTTAAAGTTTACTTTGTTATACTTGTAAATTCAATCTTGTAAACTAAATTGCGCACTTATAGAATTGCCCGCAGAAAACGGTCAACGACCGTGGGCCTTGGAGTAGGAGTCGACCTAGGCTCCGAACCAAGTAAAACTACCTGTGTTCGCGATTGTGTTTATTCCGCTGCGTATTTGCTCTATGTTTTCATCCGAAAAGCATTTCCCGATATTCACCCCCCTCTATCTAGACCCGACCACGGTTCGGAACCGACGGTTCGACGGTTCGGAACCGCTGGTTCGACGGTTCGTGGGAGGTCGTGTCACGCCCCGAGGAGCCGCTCGACCAATACGGATCGGCCAGCTTCTCCTGCACCCGACGGACAATTCACTAACTCGAGTCCGAAACACCAAAATAGCGTACAAAACAAGGAAGACGTGCATACCGGTATGACTAACAACAAAGCCAAAAGACATAAGGCCTCCACGGCACACAAAAGTACAACCATATTGAATAACAACACAGCGGAAAATATTAAAACGAAAACATAGTACTGACACTCAATACAGGAACTATAAATCAAAGAAGAACATCTCGACGCAAGGTGATGGGACTGGCAGCTGGACCCTCCTGGCGATCAACCTGAAAAAAAAACAAGGAGCTACGGGATGAGTTCATAGAACTCAGCTGATAACTCATATATATGCAAGATAGTCTAAGCTAGCAATAGAATACAACTATCAAGATATCACAGGTACTATCCATACTACATAAGCAAATCCGAGAAATAGAACAGACATACCAGCGATGCAGGGTCATCAAGACCATGGAAAGGTCTCCTGTATGTGCATGTCAAACATGTGCAGCACCCAAATACAGAAATTGTAAAGAAATACGTATGCACATGGTGCAATGACATGGTCACCTCTGTCGTCGGTCAGACATCGTCACCTATGTACGGGAGGAAGCTGAACGGGGCCAACCTCCGGCGTAGAGCTGCGACTCCATCAGTACTCTGACATCACTGCTCCTGAGCGATCGAGTAGACGGTATGCTGTCGGTGTAACACCCTTACCCCATGACCTATCCGGGGGCCATCCCTACCCCAGGTCATCATCTGTAGAACAGGGGGATATCTCTATCTGGGTGTTACCCCTACCCCATGTAGTATATACGGGGAGAGACCTCCTCTCTC
>JAGFNQ010003021.1:0-61076 GCA_024364735.1 Boesenbergia rotunda | reverse complement strand
CTACGTATAGACTACCAAATACCGAGGACTACCTACTGGCTCTCCCGGGCCGTCGGGACTGACCCCACGGACCTCCCTTAGATTACTTCACCGTCTTCTCCGACTAATTACTGGCCGGGTTGCGCTTTCCTCTTCACCCATTCTTCCACGAGATATGTCGATACTTCCAAATATCCTTGTCCCAACTGGCGCCCAACTCGATTAGGATCTTATGCGGTACAGTGATCCTCTTCGCCACCTATGAGGTCCCTCTCGAGCCTTGAGTGTTTAACTATTTCTACTACCTTAAGAAGCAAGAGCCCGAGAACTTCTATTTCCAAGCTCGTATCAAATCTGCCTTCTTGGAAAAAGTCCCCTCTTCCAACAAAGGTTGGAAGTCCCATTTCTTCTATATTAAGTCTGTCCCACCCCCTACCTGGCCCACCGGGTGGGTAGAAGACCTCCCTGACCAACCTCCAGTGCCCAAGAACCTTCGTTCGGACCCCGACTACCAATTTTCCTTTTCCAAACTCGGGGGAACCCGCTACCATGCGGGCAAGCTGCTGATCGAGGGCATGTTATATCTCTTTCAGCTGAGTCAGATTCCGGCAGAGTTGCCCGGCACTCTTGGTAAGTTTCTACTCGGTTCATAAATTTGTTAATGCTAACTAAAATTCTCTCCCTGGTGCAGCTTAAACCATGTACGCAGCCCAGGTTACTGATGCATTGGCTTTGGAGGAAGAAGCCATGGAGGCTTTGGCAGCGAAGCTGGCGGCTAACCGAGCAGTGCCACCTATAAACACTGCCCCTGCTCCTGAGCGACGCGAGGCCGGGGACGATGACTCAGCGGACGACCTCCCGGTCGAGGATCCAGATGCGGTTCCTCAGGTCATGGATGAAGGGCCAGCCGGACAAGCGGAAGAGGAAGAGGTGGAGCAGCTGGCTTTCGAGAGATTAGTACGGAAGCGTCCAAGGGTGACTGTCTCCTTGGGCACATCTTCGACCCCAGGAGTGGCTCCAGGAGGTCGGGCTGCCCCGACTCCTCGTCCCGACCGTACTTCGTCCGGCGCTCCAGCCTTAGCTTCTTGCTCGGCCCCTCCTCGATCGAGAACCCGCGACTCGGCCCTGACCGTACCTCATTCGAGGGCCTTGGCGTCTTCCTCGACGATGCCCCGTTCAGGGGCCTCGACCTCGGGCACTGCCCCTTCTTTGCCGGTCCCCGAGACAGACACCATTGGGGTCGATGCCATAGAGGCCCTTCTGTCAATGCATTCACCCCCTCCCCCTCGATCACTGGTGGACATCCAACTCCCGTCGGTGACCACCTTAACTCAGATAGTCCAGCCTCAGCCGCTCAGCCTGCATGGTCGGCTGGTCGCCAGCTAGGATCAAGGTCGGGCCGTGACTTCCGAAACGAATCCCGTGAGTCTGGCTAATAGTTTCTTCATGGGGGCGACCCATGTATGTCATTTTGTTGCTCAGTTGCCTTTATTCATGGTTACAATATTCATTTTACTGTGCAACACTAGGCATCGAGTCAATTGGTCTCCCAGACCTTAGTTGCGAACATTCGAGAACGTCGACCGGCCGAGATGAGAGTGAAGGAGCTGGAGAGCAAACTGGCTCACTGCAACCTCCCCCCGGGTGACGAAGGCCTGGATTGCCTCCACTCAGAAATAACTACACTAAGGCTACAGTTGTCAGAGTATGCGGCTCGGTCGGCGGAAGAACACCAAGCCATGGCCAGTGCCGCCCAGGAAGTAGAACGATTAGCCAATAGGGTGGCCTATGTAGAGGGTGAAAAGAAAACCCTTCAGAATCGTCACACCCGAGCCCGTTCGGACTTAGACAAGAAAAGCCGCGGAAGCTAAGGGCCTTCAGCAAAAATTAAAGGAGTCGGCTGAGGCCCATCATCGCACCCAGCTTGCCCTGACAAACAAGGATACTAAACTAGCAGCTCAAAAAGAAGCTTTTCAAACTCTGGAGGCCCAACTGGTGACTAAGGAAAAGAGCTTGGCGGCCCGGGGGCTACTATTCAAGAGAGGGATGCTGAGATCGCCCGATTAAAGAAGGAACTGGAAGACTACAAGTCGGGCGAGCCAGCGCGGATTGAGATGACCCACTTGGCTTACATTCAGTCCGACCCTTTCCTCGACCAAGTGGCGGCGCACACCGGTGGCATGATCATGTTCGGCATGAGGGGCACGATTCAACAATTAACGGAGGCCGACCATCTCCCCACAGATCTTCCTCCTAACGCCATGAAGCCCACTCGGATCAGAGCAACGATCCCTGACGATGCTTTCCCTCCATTCACCTAGATTAGGTTTAGATCTTTCCTTGTTTTATTACTACTCAGCCTCAAGGCCTTAAGATTTTGGTGCTGATACGATTCTGCCTGACTCGGCCTGCAAGGCCTAATTTTGTAATAGTCACGGGCCTTGCTTTAGTTATGTCGACTCTTTGTTTCTCCATTCTTCTTGTCGTATTACTTTGCTCGGTTGCTTGTAATGTATAAGTTTTTTTACTAAGTGTTGTTTACTCGGCACATCCGACTTGTTCGCCGAATGTCGACGCTTTAAGCCATGTAGTGAAATTTTGCTAAGTGTTGATTGCTCGGGCCACTTGAGCTATTAGCTGCTCAGTCTAGTCGGCATCCGGACTTGATTATTTTGCTCGGTCGGGTCGACACCCGGACTCGATTATGTTGCTCGGTCGGGTCGGCACCCTGACTCGATTATTTTGCTCGATCGGGTCGGCACCCTGACTCGGCGCTCTTACTTGCTTCCAACTGGCTGACCCTCGCAGCAAAACTGAGTCAACTTGTGTGTTTGTGTTTGATTGCTTTAGCCTTATCAGGTCGACCAACTACTTAGTTCGCCTGCCTGAACGTGGGAAGCCACGCCTAGGCAGTAGATATTGTGGAAATGTGTTGCTTCATACTTCACTTGAGTAAGAGTCTGGACACCGTGTAGCTTACCCTGATCGAGCGTGGACTTCCACGCCCGACCGGGCCCGATCGAACGTGGAACGCCACGCCCGGTCGGCGCCGAGACCGGTGGGTGCGTGGGAGCATGCCCACTTATAACTTTCCTTAGCAAGAGTCTGGACACCGTCCGACTTACCCTGACTGAGCGTGGACTGCCACACCTGACTGGGCCCGACCAAACGTGGAACGCCACGCTCGGTCGACGCCAAGTCCGGTGGGTGCGTGGGAGCATGCCCACTTATAACTTGCCTTAGCAAGAGTCTGGACACCGTCCGACTAACCCTGACTGAGCGTGGACTGCCATGCCCAACCGAGCTCGATCAAACGTGGAACGCCACGCCCGGTCGGCGCCGAGTCCGATGGGTGCGTGGGGGCATGCCCACTTATAACTTGCAGGAACCATCTTTTGTATACTTTGAGTCTTACTATCACATTCCCTGGGTACATGTGCAAGGATCATTCCACTCAACTCTCCTCACGATACAATCTCAAATGTATTGCACTCCAGGGTCTTCCTAGCTTTTTCCCTTGAGCATCCTGCAGATAGTAGGTTCCTGATCCCAATGCATCCACCACCAAGAAGGGTCCACCCCATTGAGGTTCCAGCTTGCCTACTTCCCCCACCGGCTTGACTCTCTTTCACACCTTATCCCCCACTTGAAAGCTTCTTGGTATAACTCCCTGATTGTACCGGCGCCTCATCCTTTGTTGATAAGCAGTCATGCGAACTGCAGCCTGACCTCAAATCTCCTCTATCAAGTCTAGCTCCAACTGCCTTTTCTCTGCATTGTCCTCCCCATACAGGCGTCTCCTGTTAGACTCGCAGCCGACCTCCATGGGGATCACAGCTTCACTACCATACACCAACTGAAAAGGGGTGCAACCCGATCCTTCTTTGGGGGTGGTCTGGAGAGCCCATAAAATACCGAGCAGCTCATCCACCCAAGATCCGCCCACTTGGTCTAACTTGGTTCTGAGCCCCTTCAAAATCTCCCTGTTAACCACTTCAGCCTGGCCATTATTTTGGGGATAAGCCACTGAAGTGAATGCCAGCTTGATCCCAAAGCCTTCACACCATTCCCTTATCCTCCTACCCTGGAATTGCCGACCATTGTCTGACACCAACTTGTGTGGTAGGCCATATCGACAGAAAATATTTTGCCACAAGAACTTCTTTACTACTTGCTCGGTGATCCGGGCCAGAGCTTCTGCCTCAATCCACTTAGAAAAGTAGTCTACTGCCACCAACAAGAACTTCTTCTGAGCATCTTCCTGAGGGAATGTTCCCACTATATCCATGCCCCATTGATCAAAGGGGCAGGACACAATGGACGTTCTTAGCATCTCGATTGGCCGATGAGACAAATTCTGATACTTCTGGCAAGAGAGGCAAGAGAGGGCTAGCTGTTCTGTGTCCTTCTTGAGTGTGGGCCAAAAGTAGCCAGCAAGTAAGACCTTCCCAACCATAGATCGACCTCCCGAGTGATTCCCGCAGGACTCCAAATGTGCCTCTCTCAACACATAGTCTGCATCATCCTCCCCAAGGCATCTGAGTAGCGGCCGAGAAAAGGCTCGCTTGTATAGTGCATCTCCTATCAGAGTAAACCGAGCCGCCCTTATCTTCAATATCCTAGCTTGCTCGGGACTGTCCTAGAGAGTTCCCTCTCGCAGGTATGCTATGAATGGAGTCCTCCATGTTAGTAGGAACCCTAGAACCAATTATGTGATGATTGACTAGGGACATTTTGTATCATATTCTATTATTAATAAAGGCATATTTGGTTATTATACTTACTTTGTATTCTGTGCCGAATAACTAAGTATAATAATGTCCTTGTGTTGTAGGTTCTTATCTACATTACATCGATTGGTTGAATTGATAGTGAGATAGTATAGAGAACACTACACTAAATTATTCCTAGTCAAGCATTAATATTCAGGGACAATATTAATGCATAGAGACTAGCATGTAGGTCAACTGATGACTTGAGCTCACAAGTCATGAATATGCGATATCAAGTTGACACATGGGTATACATTGGAGAATGTGTACTGAATGACCCGCCATGAGAAAGTTTCATAGATTGTCATATGAGTGTCATAGACTTTCTCATGTGACTATTGGTATGAATAATCCTTAGACCTGAAGTTACTACGGTTCCCTACATAAGGAGTTATGTACTTTGGTATCGTCAAACGTCACCCGTAACAGGGTGGACTATAAAGGCGATCACTGGGTATGTAATGAATTATGCGGAGGGATGTGAGTGATGTAGATGAGATCTATCCCTCCTATATGACAGGAGTGATATCTGTGGGCCCCTTGATCGAGTAGGACTACTGAAACGCATGACCATGCTCAAATGAGTCAGTATGAGATATTGAGCTTATTTTTTTGAGTAAGTCTACTCGAGGATCAAGAAATACAAGATTGATTGAGGATGACACGGTCTATGCCTCATTGGCCAATCTAGATATCAAGGATAGAAGGACAAGGTCATACACTATCATAGTCACGAAGGTTTAGTCGGATCTCGACTTTTCTTGTTGCTTGGGTAACAATGATACATTGCTAGATGTCGCTCATTGTTTATGTGTCTAAAGTGTTTAGGCGCATTGCCAACGTCACGAGAACCTATTGGGTCACACACAAAGGACACAGTGCTTCAGGAATTCTGTTCGGCAGATAGGAGCCCGAGTTGGGGAACTCGGGAGTCCGATCCCGAGTTGGGAACTCGGGAGGACAGTTCGGGAGGCCGAGTTGGGAACTCGGGAAGTCTGAGCCCGAGTTGGGAACTCGGGAAGTCCGAGCCCGAGCTGGGAACTCGGGAGATCTGAGCTCGAGTTGGGAACTCAGGAGCGCAGGTCGGGAGCTCGGCACTCGGCAGACTGAGCTGGGAGCTCGGCATACTCGGTCGGCACTCGGCAAACTGGGTCGGCACTCGACACTCGGGGCTCGGCAGTCGGGTCTTGACACTCGGGAGACTTGGTCGGGAGACCGAGTTGGATGCCCGAGAGGCCCGGTCAAGATCGCATGTAGGAAAGAGAAAAAGTCTCTCTTCAGTAGATGAAGAGAAGATGAAGAGTCACATAAAAAGATGTGCTCTTTATGGGCTTTAATGAAGTGAAGGCAAAGAGACAAACGATTCTTGGTATTCATGGGATGAATATAAAAGGGGTCAAGTCATTTTTGAATGAATAACTAAGTGTTTTCCTTCTTCCCTTCTTCTCTTCTTCCTCTCCTCCCTTCTTGGCCGAAACCTTATTGTAAGGTTATTAGTGTTTTCGAGCTACCTCAAGATGCTAGCACAACTAAGGTAGTTCTCCCGAAGTTGAGAGATTGTGTCCGTGTGTATACGAATAGAGGCACGAACGCTTGAACGTGCAAGAGATCCGGCGCATCTTGGACGAGCGGGATAAATGAAGGGCACGCTTCAAAGGTATAAACAGTAGATAAATCTATTAGATAGATAGCTTTGTACGAGTTTTCTTTCGCATGGATCGCTCGTGGGTTCTTATTTCCGCTGCGTTTTTATTATTTTCTGCCGGGAGAACCCAACACTCCAGTCCCCTTGTACTTCTATTTCTGTTTCTCTTTCAATCTGGGCCACCAGCATGACCTGGGGGGAAGGCCGCGGGAAGACCCATGGATGGACAACGCTGGCCAGCCTAGCCAACTCATCAGCCTTGGAATTGTCTCCTCGGGGTATCTGTAGGACCTGAACCTCTCGGAATTCGGTTTGTAATTGCTTGTAGGCATCTACATAAGTCTGAAGTTTTTCATCATTCACCTCAAATTGTCCTGCCAACTGCCAAGTTGCTAGCTGAGAGTCTGAGTATAACATGACCCGGGTGGCTCCCACAAGTTTAGCAGCTTGTAGGCCAGCCAGGAGAGCTTCATATTCTGCCTGATTGTTAGTGGCTCGGTATTCTAGACGTACCGCCAGATGAAGTTGGTCTCCCTTAGGAGAGACTAATAAGACTCCCACGCCACTCCCTGCCCGAGTGGCCGACCCATCCACATATATCTTCCAGGTCTCTTCTTCTTCCTCTATATGGAGTTCACTGAGAAAATCAGCCAATGCCTGAGCTTTGATCGCAGTCCGGGGCTGATACTGAATATCGTACTCACTCAATTCTGTTGTTCACTTAACCATCCGACCTAAGACTTCGGGGTTAACCAACACCTTCCCGAGTGTGCTGTTAGTCATCACTTGGATTGGATGAGCCAAGAAGTAAGGGCGTAGGCACCGAGCCATCAACACAAGCACGTAGGCCAATTTCTCGAGTGTAGTATACCTACACTCGGCTTCTTTAAGTAAATGCCCAAAGAAGTAGACCGACTGTTGCTCAGTCTCCTTTTGGGTTACAAGTACAGCGCTCACAACTCCCTCAGTAGCTGACAGATAAACATACAATGGCTCTCCCTCTTTAGGTTTAGCTAGCACCGGCAACCTGACCAAGTAAGTCTTCAATTCTTCGAAGGCCTGGTCACATTCAGCATCTCACTAGAACTTAGTGACCTTGCGCAAAATCTTGAAGAAGGGCAGACTCCTATCAGCCGACCGAGAGATGAATCAGGAGAGGGCAGTGATTCTTCCCGTCAAACGCTGAACTTCCTTCAAATTCGTAGGTGGAGGCATGTCTAGCAGAGCATTTACCTTACCCAGATTAGCTTCTATTCCTCGCTCAGTCAGGATGCAGCCGAGAAATTTTCCACTCTTGGCTCCAAATAGGCACTTGAATGGGTTGAGCTTCAGGCCATACCTTCTGAGAGTGCAGCAGGTTTCTCTCACATCCTCTATCAGATCAGCAGTCCGTAGGGATTTGATAAGAATATCATCCCCATACACTTCCACATTCCTCCCGAGCTGCTCCTTAAACACCTTGTTCATTAGCCTTTGGTAGGTGGCCCCTGCATTCTTGAGCCCGAAGGGCATGACCGTGTAACAGTAGGTGCTCGCAGCTGTGACAAACCTAACCTTTTCCTGATCACTTGGGGACAGTGGCACTTGATGGTACCCCTGATAAGCATCTAGCATGCAAATGAGCTCACTCCCTACAGTGGAGTCTACCATCTAATCGATTCAGGGGAGTGGATAGCAGTCTTTCGGACAAGCCTTATTGAGGTCTCTGAAGTCTATGCAGATTCTCCACTTTTCTCCTGGCTTGGAGACCAGCAATACATTGGCCAGCCAAGCAGGGAATTGCACCTCTCTGATATGTCCTGCCTCCAGCAACCTTTCCACTTCTACCTGAATGATTTTGTTTTGATCAGGGCTAAAATCTCTTTTCCTTTGCTTCACTGGCCGGGCGTCAGGATAAACATGCAGCTTGTGTTCCATGACCTCGGGTCTGACTCCTTTCAAATTTCGTTGGGACCAGGCGAAGATATCTTGATTTTCGGTTAGACACTCTACTAACTGTTGCTTGAGGTCAGGTTGCAATCCAGGGGCTATCCTCACCTTGGTTTCTTCTCGGTCAGGCAGGAGCCGGACCTCCTCCTTTTCTTCTATCAGCTTGGCCCAGGGAGAAGGCTGCACCATATTACAACTGGCGGGAGGAGCTTGGAAGGTCTTCCTCACCTCCACTCGGACGTCATCAACATAGCACCGCCGTGCTACCTTCTGATCCCCTCTGGCTTCGCCGACCTGGTCTCCTACTGGAAATTTGACCTTCAGATAGAAGGTGGACGCCACGGCTCGGAATTCATTAAGTGCTGGTCTGCCTAGAATAGTATTATAAGCTGAAGGTGCATCCACAACTAGGAAGGTTGACCACCTGGTCCTTCTCAAAGGCTCTTCTCTAAGTGAGATGGCCAACTTGATTTGGCCAAGGGGTTGGACTTCTTTCCTCGTGAATCCGAACAAGGGTGTGGCCACAGGCTACAACTCAGTGGTCTCAATTTGCAGCTGCTCAAATGCTTTCAAGTACAAAATGTTTACTGAGCTCCCTGTGTCTACAATGGTCCTGTGGACCTGATAATTTGCTATAACTGCCGTGATTACCAGGGCATTGTCATGAGGTATTTCCACCCCCTGCAGGTCTGAGGGGCCAAAACTGATTTGTGGTCCTTGCGCTTGAGCTGAACTGCTGCCCACCTGATAGATATCCAGACGTCTGACCTGAGACTTCCGAGCTCAATTAGAGTCTCTATAAGTGGGCCCACCGAAAATCACGTTGATGGACCCATGCACGACGTTCTGTTGATTAGCTTGTTCCTCGCTTGCGTTCCCCTGCCCGGGAGAGCCGGGGGTCGGGAATAACTGTCTGGTTGTAGGGACAGTCGATTAGACATTGGGCTCTGGCTGGTTCGGTGATGCTCTCCCTTGGCCGCGGCCACCCCCCTGATGGGCTCCTCTCGGGCTTCCTCGGTCGGTGCAGCCTCGACCCGGGCCAGCCTACCAGCAGTCCTAGAGGTCGTGGGTGTGGCTGTTGTGGAAAGAACAATAGGGTTGCCATCTGGTAGGGAGGCATCCCTGAACCACCTGCTGGATGATACCTCGCTCGGCTCCCTGCCTGTGTCCCAGAGCTCGAGGACTTCTAAGAGGTCCTCCAGGAGGCATAGTTCTTTGATGATGCTGAGGAGTCTCGGGTATAGGTCTGGCTTCCGGCCGTCTGGCAACTTGCGCTTCTTCCACATCCACATACTTGATGGCTTTGCCTAGGAGGCTTTCAAAGTCCTTTAGAGGTTTTTGGATCAGTGACCTGAAGAATTCACCTTCCTGCAGACCTTGGGCAAAGGCACTGATCAGCACCTCGGGAGTGGCAGTGGGTATGTCCAATGCGACCTGATTGAATCTTTTGATGTATAGGCCTTCAAGGGCTCCTTGGAGCCTTGCTTCAGGGTGAAAAGGTTTAAGCTGGTCTTATGGTGTCTCTTGCTACTTGCGAAGTGCTAGAGGAACAATCTCTTGAAGTCGGCAAAGTCCCTTACAGATCCCTCTGGGAGTCTGTCAAACCACCGTTGGGTCGACCCTGCCAGAGTGGTCAAAAGGCCCGACACTTGATACCATCCGAATATTGATGCAGCAACGAGGCATTCTCAAACTCCATTAGATGCTCTTCTGGGTTGGTAGCCCCTCCGTACTCGGGGATGGGCAGGAGTCGGAAATGTTTGGGTACCGGCTATTGTTAGACTTGGCTAGAAAAAGGAACCTGGTATGCTCCACTCGGGTCGGGATAAGGGGAGCCTTCCCTTTGTTGGCTCTGGCTTGACTGCAAGAAGCTTCATGAGGATCCGATTGTCTGGGCCAAACAGCGCTCGGTGAAAATGAGGGCTGTCTTCTTGGCGAACTCCTCCTTCAGTGGCCACGCAGGCAGTCGGCTCGGCCGGGCCTGCCTGAGTGGGTCGAGCGACTGCCTGTTGTGTTGCCGCCAACTTCCTAGCTTTGGCTTCCATCAGCAGATCAAGGTCTTCTTGTGAGAGCATCACAGTCACCCGATTGGAGTCACTCATCTTCAGCTTTTGATCAGGCAGATTCCCACAGACGACGCCAAATTTGATCCTGTCGACAAGCGAAGATCGGTTTTCGCCCGGCTGACTCGGTCTGACCAAGACGACCTGGTCTACTGTAACTCGGGAGTCGGACTCGGGCTTAGGTAGGAATCCGGCTCGAGTCACTCGGATCGGACCAAAATAGGGCTCACAAGATGGTGGTGATGGTTGCAAATGACAGCAATCCCTCCTTTGGAGCCCAAAGAGGGGTTTATATAGGGGGAGGAAAGCCCTCTGCCATGTCAGAAAGGTCCCGTCTCATTAAGGATTAGTCAGTTGGCAGACTGAGCCAGTGGCAGCTTTGGTGGCCCTATGAGGCTGACATAGCCGCCTGGCACCCTGCCCCAACTGTCTCTTCTGGTTCTTATTTACACTCGGCGGCTCTGTCAGATGGTCCTGTCAGGTGATGATTATTACTGACAGAGGCAGGTGGTGATTATTCGGTCGGCTCGCCATGACTCACAGGTCGAGTTGGTCGGGTAAGCTTGGACCTTCAACTTGTACTTAGGTGGCGACCTCAGGTCATTCGGCTAGGGACTCTCGATTCTGAGTGTCCGACCTCGAGTGACCGACCCCGAGTGTCCGACCTCGGGTGACCGACCCTGAGTGTCCGACCTCGGGTGACCGACCCCGAGGGTCCGACCTCGAGTGACCGACCCCGAGTGTCCGACCTCGGGTGACCGACCCCGGATCGGGGGCTTATCCGCTTCGACCATCGTTTCCCTATATAAGCATCAGGCCTGGCTCATGAGACCAAGGGCAACTCAACCTGCCTTCCTCTAATCCGGGTCGCGCTAGATTGGACCCGACCGGGCATTCAACCCTTCCAAAAACAACTTGCCCTGATCAGAAAACAAACTCATTAATGTGATATAATTTGTTGTTTAATCATGTATTTGTGTGTTATTGGATGTGAACTCATATGTGTAAAACACATTGACTCGTCGCCGTTAGCATTGATGGGTAGCTAAGGGGTTTAAATCTGTTATGTATATAAGAGTGTGATCCTCGTAGGAGATGGGTATGGTGAAAACCCTGACGACTATCTTACTTTCCCCATCGGACCAAGATTAGGGAGTCGTCGCCCTTACACATACAGAAGATCAAGCCCTATCACTAATTCCAATTTTGATCTTCAAGTTCTTCCAGTGGCAATAAGGATGAAGATGTCCCTAGATTCAGGTGTGGGTTTAAAGTTTTTGTATTTCATGCTTCCGCTTTTTTTTTTTCCTTTATCGCATAGTTGTAATCTCTGATAAGATCCTACGTTGGATTGTGTTAATCGTTTTCTTATCAATTCACACATATCACGATCATAAAGAGGGATTAATTTCCATCGATCTCAATATTAACATATCGATATTTCACGATGATGCACATCAAAGAGTGCTAAAATGCAAATATTAGAAAACTTAAACAACTTAGTACTCGCCGTGATCATCTCTTCCTAGAGCGGAAAACTCAAACATGGTACCATCAAATTATGCCTCTAGATGCATATGAATATCTCCATTAAAGTGAGGTCTTGAGTCTTTGTCATGTCTCATAGCTGAATGATTAATTAGATGTTGTTTATGTAGTTTGCTCTACCTTTAAACCAAATCCTCCTAGATCTAGTTAAGCAAGAATTCAAGTATGATATTGCCTATCAAGTATGGTGTAACAACTACCAAAAGCTAAACAAAATGGTTTTAATTGGACCAAAGATATATTAAAATTATAATATGGTAATAGTTGAAAATTTTATTATGTATATAATCTTCAAACGATAAATTACAGAAAACTTCCCAATCCCCATTTGATCTTTGCATGCACTCCTCATTTAAGATTTTCTTTGCATTCACTCCCTAATGGATTGAGTATAAAAGTGTAAAAATTGAATATACATTAATGAAAATTGAGTATAAAAGAATGAAACTTTAGTATAAAAGAGTGAAAATTGAATACACAATTTCTTGATATGGTGGATGCAACCTTACATACTCAAATTTCTAACTTTTATACTCAATTTTTTTTTAAATAATACTCACCAAATTATCTTGTCAATCCTATCAGGAACTGTATGTAAAGAAAAATTTAAATAGGAACTATATATAAAAATGAAAATGATAATGAAGAATTTATGAAAATTTTCCCATCTTCAAATTAATTTCAAAAGTACCTATCATGTAGGAAGGGCATGCACCTCTAAGCTGTGTCAGTGGGTGCGTGGATAAAATAAGGGACGCATAAGACAAATTAGATTCGTTGTTCTTTCCTCCTATTAATTTTGGTTTGATCTGGAATATCAAGTGGAAAAAACGATTAACGATATTTTTTCCTATTGGTCGTCAGGGTAAATTAGGAAGCGCTCATCATGGGTGATCTAGAAGCTTAGCGTCTTAAGGTTCGCGCCCCATTTGAAAGAAAAATTCTCATAAATATGTCGTAACTGGGGATCAAACCGTGGATATCTAAAATAGCGATTAGTCATCTTACCGTTGCACCAGAACCTCGAGGGCATAGAATATTTGAAAAGCAAATGCCACGGATGAATAAATATGCACAATTTCTTACCAACTCTTATGGTTTACTGAACAAATTTGAGGGCTGACATAGCTTCAGTTCCATTGGATAATTAGTGCATCAGTAGAGAAAAGTTGACTCTAATGCGGGATAAGATAGTGATTATCCAAATGAGATAATAAATTTGATAGAAAAATCTCATGATTTTCTAAATAATAAAACTTTATTACTAATAGAGGGTTTCCCCTTATATAGCTAA
The DNA here is from genome assembly GCA_024364735.1 of Boesenbergia rotunda. Taxonomy (NCBI): domain Eukaryota; kingdom Viridiplantae; phylum Streptophyta; class Magnoliopsida; order Zingiberales; family Zingiberaceae; genus Boesenbergia; species Boesenbergia rotunda. The sequence continues at coordinate 47,846 of JAGFNQ010003021.1, read as the reverse complement.
ATATGTTTTTAATATAGACTTTAAACTCTAAGATTAAGAAAAAAAGAAATTTTGATATATGAATTCCAATTCTAATATTTTAGAAAAAGAAAAATAGATCTTTCCAGAAAAGAAAATCTCTTAACATAAATTCAATTATATGTTAATATAAACAAACTAAGACCCAAAATTATTAGAAATATCAAAATTATTCTAAATACTATAAAAATAAAAATGACTAAAAATAATAATAAAATCTTCAAAGGCTCAGATGAGGGCCTAAATATTACTTTTTGAACTCGAAATTTGATAGTTACAAATTCCCTGGAAATAAATATAGATATTTGAATTCTGCATGCACCATCGTCGATAGAGTGATTCTGAGTTTCAAATTAAAAGTCATGACCCTTTAAAATTAAAAGGTCACGTTGGATTTGTCAGGCATGAATAAACAGGTATGAATAAAGAAAAAGAAGAAACACACCAATGAATTTGATGGTCCATCCATTGCAGGGGACCTCTTGGCATGTAGCTCCTCTTGCGCAAAAGATTTCAATTCTACAAGCTTCCCACATGTGTTATGATGAACAATGAGGCTGTCTTCCTTGACATCAGCTTCCAATTCTATGTATAATTCAACTACATTATTTAATGTGCACCCCAACTCTCTCTGTTTTTTTCTTCTGCCAAAAAGAATTCTCATGGAGGTCCTCAAGTCTTGTCGTTTAGGTCGGGACGATCAGCAACTTTACTAATGAGGTTTTGGTTTGTCCACTGGAAATTAAACATTCTATATTATGAGAGAATCTGCATGGCTTGGTTGTACATGGCGGCACCAAGTGTTACTACTGTTCTTGGGCATGCATGTTAAAAATGGCTTAGTTCACCAGCAAACAGAGGAGAAGTTGCACTTGTCATAACATCGTTTTGGCAGAACAAGCTCAAGCACATCATCACTCAGAAGGCCCTTTCGCAGCCTTTAGCAAAGCTTGTGGGGGCTTGTGATTGGCATGTGCATGCAACCAAAGTGACTTGAATGGTGGTGGTATGATGCATGGCCAACATGCTATTTACATAGCAACCAATTGATAAGTGTGGATCCATTGTTGCCCCCCATCAATGGTAGAGGTGTAAACGAGCTAAGCCGCTCGCGAGCTATTCGGGTCTCGGTTCGATAGAAGCTCGTTCGAGCTCGTTTAATAAAGCTCGTTAATATTAACGAGCCAAACTCAAACTCAGCAGTATTCGGCTCGTTAACTCGTGAACAGGCTCGTTAATAAGCTCGTGAGCTAGTTCGTAAAATATAAAATTAATATTTAACATTAAATATATAATTTTGACACTTTTACATTTTATAAATATAAAATATCCAATAAAACTCATTTGTATGAATAAAATCATAGATTTTAGTAAATATTTTATATTTTTTAGAATATATAATTTATTTTTTAATAGATTGATGAATAATTTAATTAATAATTTATATTTGCTAAGTTCGTTTAGGGCTCGATTAGGCTCGAATATGTTCGCGAGCCATCACTATATTCGATAAATTAAGCTCGAGCTCGGCTCGATAATAAACGAGCCAAACTCAAACTCTCAGGTATTCGGCTCGGCTCGGTTGGATTGCAGCCCTAATCAATGGCGCAGCAAGTAGTGTGTCTTCTTAGTTTCTCAAATATTTAAGGGTCGAGTCTCAGCTTTTTGATTTATCATGGAAAGTATTTTGCCTAGCACAACTATTTTTTGCATGAGGAAGACAGGTTTTGCATCCATTGGAAATTGATCGCAAGATTTATTAGAGCCAACATCCATATAAAAGTTTGATTAATGTTGTGTCATTAAAAAAAATATTCATATAAGAGCAGTTTATTATGAGTGGTTTTAATATCACTCATGAAAATCAAATAATATAATCAATTTGAACTAAACCATTTCTATTATCTTACCTTGTTAGAACAATTTTGTAACCGCTCTTATTAAATAATTTTAGCACCAATTTGAATAAACCGCTGTTGTAAATCACTCTTAACTATTCAACTATTAAAAGCAATTTTGAAACTGTTGATATTGGATATTTTTAGCAAGAGTTCTATGTTAAACGTTGTTACTAATCGTTTCTATTGCTCTAACATTTAAAAATAATTATCAAACTGTTCCTGCTGAATACTTTTAACATCATTTCTTATAAAGTGTTGTTACAGACCGCTTCTATTACTCTAATATTTTATAATTAGTTTCTAAATTGCAAGTATTATATAGTTTTAGCACTAATTTTAATAAACCACTACTATAAAATGTTCTTAATGATATAACTATTAACAACAATCTTGAAAATGATGATATTGGATACTTTATAGCAATGATTATGTGGTAAATGTTGCTAGTAATAATTTTTATTGTGTTAACTTTTAGGAGTAATTTCTATTGTGTTAAACAATCCTCCTCCCCGGATCACAGGGCCTCTTCAAGCGAAAAGGCCACCAGAACTTTCTGCCCCTCGATCCACCTGACCTACTAGAACACCTTGCCTAGCCACAACTATACCTTTTGCCTAGTGTCCGGTCCTCTTGATCCGGACCCCCCCCCCCCAAGGATCACAGGGCCCCCTCAAACGGAAAGTCCACAAGGACTTTCTGCCCCTCGGTCCACCTAATCTACTAGAATTCCTTGCTAGCCACAACTAGGTCTTTCTGCTTAGTGGCTGGTCCTCTTGATCCGGATATGGGAGCCCCTAATTTCTTTGTTCGAGGTTAATATTCTACTCACATGGCTTGATTAGACCATAACTCTTGTGCACAGTGACGATTAGACCTTCTAGAAGTCCGGGCTCCGATACCACTTGCTTGAACTAAAAGGAATTTAAATATTTTCACAATTGTATGATCTTGCCCATTTTTAGCCTAGGCCCTCATGATTTTGCCCTTGAGCTCTACCTAAAAGGGCTCATACTAGTTGAGTTATCTTTCCCTTATAAGTCCATAATTTTTCTCAAGTATTTTCAATGTAGGACTATGCTTGCAATTTTGTAACCCTAACAGGCTCTACCTAAAAGGACTCATATCAATGGAGATATCATCTCTTATAAGCTTATGATTTTCTTATGTATTTTCAATTTGGGACTATGTTTATAACCTTGTAACCTAATAGGTACTTCTCGAGCCGAAATCTCCACCATCAGAGACCTGACAATTTTCTGTGTTTTTCATCATATATACGATTATTCCATGCAAACTTTTCATTATATATACGGTCATTTCGTCGATGTTAAAAAGAATTAATTATTTGACCAAATAAATTTAGTTGATAACTTATCGAAGTTAAAATTAATCAATATTTTTTTAAAAAAAATAACAATTAAAGTATACTATTTACTTAATTTAATTTAATTTTATACCTATCAAATTTAACTTTATTTAATTAATTTAAAATATTTATTAGCCAAACACATTATTCTTTAAATAAATTATAAAATCTTAATTTTATTTATATCTATTTTAATTTTTATTAAAAAATATTCTTAATTTTATTTATATAAATTTTCTTTCTTTTCTTATATTTATTTTTCAAGTTTTTTCTCATAATATTTTCTACCTAAACCTATAATTTTCGTTCCAGACTTCACACATAACCTTTGCTCTTTCGTCTTCTTCTATTTATCGCCAAAAATCTAAATCTCACATCAAAAAACTTTCTTCTTTTTCTATTCAACTCAGAACCTAAATTTCACGTCGAAATTTTTTTCTCTTCTTATATTTAACTTCAAAACTCTAAATCTCATTGAGGAAAATCTTTCTCTTCTTCTATTCAATTCTATTTATTTTCCGACTCCGCACAACTAGAATATACCATTGATATTTTTAATAAATATTTTTTTAAAAAAATATTATTATAAATATTTTATAATGATATTTATTAAATATTATTTATTTTTTAAAAAACCATATTAGATTATTTATCATCAAATTATTAATAAATATTATTATTATTTATAGAGAATAAAATATATTAATCTTATCAAATTTTTTATCAAAATTTTTTATCTTTATTAGTCTCTAATGTAGCTAATCTAAATTTTTATTTTTTTTCTTTCTAATAACAATCGGAATTATAATCCATTTCACAGGTAATCTGAATCTCATATTCTCATGGTAATCAATATTGTTTATCAAACCCTGACACTATTGAATTTATTAAGATTAATTATATAGTAAAAGAATATATTAATTATTTATTAAATAATTAACTAACCTATTAAATTATTTATAGACAAATAATTATAAATTAATTAATAGATGAATAACTAGCTCTCCTATTTAGTTAGGATATTATCTTCTAATTTAAGAGATTGTGTTCGAGTTCCAGTACTAATAAATTTTTTTAAATATTTATACATCCATAAAAAAAGTCTCATTCTAACATTTACAATAAAAAAAAATAAAAAAGATTAAAAATTTGAACTGACGGTAAGTTAATTTGGGTCGGAATTAGGTCAACGAGTATCCAACTCGATTATGAGCTCGAGGTCGGGTGCGCGTTTCAAAATAATTGTTATATCCATGATATTTAGAAGTGATTTAAAATTATTCTTACATCTAAAGTATTTCAGTTTGAAATCGTTGTTATATGTATCATGTGTAATATTGATTTTAAACGGTAAAGGTAAAGAATAAAAAGAAACAAATGATTTTATAACTAATAATAAAAGTGTAGGAGTGGTTGAAAAATAAAAGAAAATGTTCTACGTGAGTAATTTTTTTTCCCTAGCTTGTGGATGCATTGTTGTTGTGGGAGAAGGATTTGAGTGTTCTTCATCATCATATAAAAGTTTCAAATGAAGACTGTCACTGCAGGCCTGCGGCCACCTTCCTGGCTCTTCGATCGGTTGCTGCAGCACCTTGTCATCAGTCGCATTGCATTTTCGATCGGTTGGTCCTCTGCGTCGCTGTGAGCTAAAGAACCCACCTAGCCCCACAAGAGACAGAGAGCGAACCCTCTCCCGCTTCCTCACGAAGCCCACCATCTTCTTTAGAGCTCAAAAGAAGACGCCGCTTAGCTTTTAGTGAGCTTCTCCACCTCCCTCACACTCGCACTTTCTTCTAATGGAGTCCCAAGTCGCCCCCTTGCCCACTGTTCCTGCTGCCTTTCCCTCTCCCGATTCGGCATTGCCGCCCCCTTACGCAAACGCCCTCAATCTCCAGGTCCAAACATTGTTTAATGCTCCCCCTCGATTTCCTGTGCTTTATTGGGCCTTCTCTTTTCGCAGTGAGCATTGTCGCCATACGAGCCGCCGAGAGGAGGGAGACAGAGAGGTGGAGGAGGCGGAGTCGGGTGCGATGAATTCCAAGGCGTGGGCGCCATCGCAGGCCATAAAAGCTTCCCCGAAGCCGAGGCGCGATAAAGTAAGCTCCTTTGACGCAAATCGGAGACCATTCTCTCTAGGCTAGTGAATCCTTTCTTTTAGATGTCGATGCATACGGATTCGAGCTGGATTGTGTTTTCGAGGTTAGCTTTTGATTATCTCCATAAATCCTTTCTTTCTTCCACCAATTTGAGGAGAAATGGCGGTCCTCGATCAGAATTAGGAATGGGCTCGCAGATTTCCTTGGAAAAAAGGGAAAAAAAGATAGGCTCGCAGATTTGCCAACGAGTGTAATTTTGTTCTCACGAATCTTTTGCTCCGTGAAGGGATTCGACGAGAAGACTGATATGCAGGCGAATCGATCGACCGTCATCGAGAACGGCGGCCATGGCAAATGCCAATCTAGACGGCAGAGGAAGATTGCTCTGCAGCAAGATGTATCATATCTCGTCGAACAATCTGTTTCTCGTGCAATTCTTTGCTTCACTTCCTTAAATTGATCATGTTTTCAGGTTGATAAGCTGAAGAAGAAGTTGAGGAATGAAGAGAACATTCACAGAGCTCTGGCGAGGGCTTTCACCAGGCCTCTGGGTGCTCTTCCTCGCCTCCCACCTTATGTGCCTTCGCATGTAGATTTCTCATCATAAAAATTTATTGTTTAGATTTACAATGCAAAGAAGATTTGACGCTGGTTTCGAATTCTTTGCTTCTGTCACAAGACACTGGAACTTTTGGCTGAAGTAGCTGTGTTGGAGGAAGAGGTGGTTCGTCTTGAAGAACAAGTGATCACTCTTCGGCAAGGCCTCTACCGGGAAGCTATATACATCTCATCTTGCAAAAGAAGCAGTGAATTGGGTTCTGATGTTTGCTCCCTTTCTCAAAACTCAAAAACTTCAGATTCAGCATGTTCAGAAGATCCGGTCATCGCCGCCAAGCAGTCAGATTCTTCAAATGTAGACCGAAATGGGCCTTACGGCGATCGTCTTGTCAACGGTAAACTTCCACCAAGGAATGGAAAAGAGAATCAGATGAGCACAAATTTTCGTAGCAATGGTAAGCAATCTCCTGTTAAGAGAGTTTCGAAGATGAGACTAGTTGCGAATGGAAACAAGCAAGCTGATGCAAAGGTGATAGCTTTGTCAAATCCTTGCTTCTCAAAGTTTTATTTTAGCTTATGTTTGTGTAATTTATGTTCTTGGTTACTTCAGCCACGGTTCGATTCGATGGATGGTGGAAGAATTGGAAAGAACTTCCTGAACTCTTCAAATGAAGCAAAATTGAATGACTATGATGATCCAAATGAAGCAAATTTACCTGAAGCAAGTGCCCCAAATAAACTATCTGAAGACATCTTGAAGTGCCTGATTAGTATCTTTTCGCGAAGTAGCTCTCCGGGGAACAAGAAAGAGCTACTAGAGGCATTTACAGTTTCGGCTTCTCATTGTAATTCAGAAGAAACAGACTGTCTAGACCCGTATGGTATATGCGAAGAATTTGGGAAAAGGGACATCGGTCCGTATAAATACTTCCGAACAATTGAAGCAAGCGCAAATTTTCCGAACCTCCTTGTGGGTTGTTCATTTCTTAGCTGGAGACTAAAGTGAGCTTTGTGTTTGTAAATTTATTTCTCATTATTGTACTGGCCGGGAGTTGTGGCAATTGTTTCCCATCCTTGAAGTGCAGACGTTTGCTGAGGGAACTTGCATCAGTGGATTTAACCGGTCTCACACATCATCAGAAGATCGCGTTTTGGATTAACATCTACAATGCGTGCATGATGAATGTAAGAACAAGAATCTAGTTTATCTTTGAAGCAATTTAAATCATCACAGCTCCTAGTTCTATTTCTCTTTTCCATTGTTTCATTTTTGTTACAATGTTACAATGTTATCTTTCTTGTGATCTACTTACAGCTTTTGTTTTTATGTAATTGTTCCAGGCATTTCTAGAGCATGGCAATCCAGCTAGTCCTGAAATGATTGTTGCTCTGATGGTAAAGGTATAATGATCCCCATTTTTCGTATAACTTCTTCTTTATCGAAAGCAATGAGCAGTTGAGTTATAAATCTTCTCTCCAGGCTATGATCAATGTGGGTGGTCACTTGGTCAGTGCAATGACAATTGAACATTTCATATTGAGGCTGCCTTATCAATCAAAACATGTAAGTAATTTGTTACTCATTCTTTTGGAGCGAGATTCTTTTGCTGAAAGATACTCCTCGAATGCTTGAAGGTAGCACCCAAGGAGTCTAAAAGTGACAGCATCGCAATGCGCATCGTCTTTGGCTTGGAATGGCCTGAGCCCTTGGTTACTTATGCACTTTCATGTGGAAGTTCGTCATCTCCCGCCGTAAGTGCACATAAACATGTTTTCGAAATGGTTACAAAGGATCGAGAAGTAGTCTCGATTGGTTAAGAGGTTTATTCCTTTTCAGGTAAGAGTGTACACAGGAGCTCAAATAGAGAAAGAGTTGGAGAAGGCGAAAAGGGATTATTTACAAGCAGCCGTCGGTATATCCACACCAAACAAACTGGCAATTCCCAAGCTTCTTGACTGGTATCTATGTGACTTCGCGAAAGACGTCGAATCACTAATGGATTGGATCTGCCTGCAATTGCCAAATGAGTTGAGGAGTGAAGCAGTAAAGTGCCTCGAAGTGGCCAGAAGAAGTCCGTTTCCGCAGCCGATTCAAGTTCTTCCATATGAGTTCAGATTCAGATACATCTTTGCCCCATAATCTTCCTCAGCTCATCCAACAATGCAGGACCCCAAAAGCCAAGGTTTGTTCATGCAAGTACAATAAGAATAATGAATTTGGTTTCCAACGAGCTTTTGTATTTTGTGAATTTTTTTGTCCGCGGGTGGTTATTTCGGTTACTCAATGCATGACCATATTGGGAATGCACAGAGGTTGGTTTGAAAATGATAGGTGAGTTTTAACGATGTTCATAAAGTGGCAGAGTTGCAAGTTGAGTTTGTACCTATGATTTCTCTTGCAAAGAAGAATTGTGTTGAGATGAATGATGTGCACTCTCCGAGAATTGCAGATCTTTGTTTTGTTTGCTATGCAAATAAATTAGAGAACACTTGAAGCTTCAAACCTTCTAACACAATGAAATACTACCGAGAGAGCTTAAAAAGTGTCCCAACTTTAAAAAAGTTTGACAGAATTAATGCATCAATTGTCAGGAGTCTGTTCTAATGTCGACAAAGCAGATTTGAGCTTCTCTATAGTATATGTGATTCAGACCTTTTCAGGTGGATCAGGCTTTGCAGTGCATTATCAGAAGATTTATTTCTAATTCAGAGATCCTTTAATAATAACTGATGCTTTAGTGTCGGCAACTTAAATTAGAGAAGCAATTGGTATTCTCCTCTTTGTCCGCCAGTCGACTCGAAAAAGTTGCTTTTTCAAGGTTTGCGAGTTCTGCATCTTTGTGTCCTACTGAAGCTTTTTGCTTTGCAGCGCTTTATTTTGCTAATCTATTGTGTCATTATATCCTAAAATATAAACGTTCAATCGAACAGAGACTATGTTTGATTAGGAATAATATTATCAAATATTTAATATAATTGAACTTGAAATATAATCCAGATTATATGTTAGCCTTATAATCTAGATTATAAAACTTTATTAGCTTTTTGTAACTCAGATTACATTACATGACATTACAGTTTTAAAATTATATCAAACAAAATAATCAATTGTGTAATGTAGTCTTGATTACATTACAAGACAGATTACCCCTTATCAAACATAATCTAATGTTGTCGGTGTCGGAGAAGAAATGATGCCAAATAAGCTAGTGATTATGCTACGGACTGACGAGAAAAAGATTTTGGGAATAAATCAATACGAGAAACCGTCGAAATAAAGAGAAACCCGAGTTCTCAAGGTTTTACTAAAAAAAGAAAATTTTATTAAGAATAGAGGGTAATTCCTCAAACAACTAAATAGATATATATATAGACACTAGACGAGACAAAGAAAGAAAAATAATCCTAATATATAGACAGTAATTCCTATCTTGTAAGGAAGAAAAGAAATCTTTACTAGAAAATGAATAGTCATCATCTTGCGAACTGACGAGAAAAGGGTTTAGGAAAAAGTAAGAAAAGAACCCACCGAAATAAAGAGAAATCCTACTTTCTCAAGTTTTACCACTAAAGAAAACTTTATTAAGAATAAAAGATAATTTCTCAAACATCTAGATTTAAAGAAAGAAAAAAAAGATCCTAATATATAGACAGTAATTCTAATATTGTAAAGAAAGTAAAGAAATCTTTAACATAAAAGGAAAATTCATAACCAAAAGCAATTAATAAAATAGGGCGCTTACATAGACAAACCCTCACCCATAAATACTCGACATACCAAAAATATCATAAAAACTATAAAAATAAACATGACTAAAAATAGCAAAATGTTGTTCGGAGGCTCAAAAAACTGAAATGGTGAATTTTGGGTCCGAAACCTAATGGTTACGGGTTCCCTGGTAACAAAATTTTTCAAATTCTATATATGTGAGCTCAGATGATGTGCATAAATTATATATGTTTTTAAACATCGTTTAGCATATATCTTGCTACATTCATGAGTATGATTTGTGTCGGGATACAATCAAAGTTTTACATTTAAAAGACATAGAACAGATCATGGGTTAAAAGGAACAAAGACCTTTTGGGTAAAGCCAAGACCAAAATTATGAACTCTTAGGCTCAAAGTGAACAATATCATGTCATTGTGGAGATATACATATCCTTTGGGTCTCAACAATTTGCATTCAGACACCGTATTTCTATGTGATTTCATTTCTTTTACTCTTTTAGTTCGAAGAATTACTCTTTGCTTATTTTCATTGATATGATGTGTTTTCAAAGAAAAAATGGAACATGGAGCAAGCTTGGAAAAGAATTAAGCAAAGCATGATCGTGCCTTATTTACCGGGTTATGTGTTATTCATCAGGATCATGCCTTATTCAGCAGGGGTCATGCCTTACTTCACTAGGATCATGCCTTACTGGCATGACTGTATCTCCCAGGGCTCCCAAAGGCAAGCACAGCAAGTTCCACGGCATGGTCGTGCCCATGAGGCACGACCGTGCTCTTACAGAAGCTTTCATGCCACCAAGGTTGTGCCTTACTTCACAACGGTTGTGCCTTACATCACAACGGTTGTGCCTTCACTATGGTTATGTCTTCCTGGCACGGTTGTGTCTCCCAGGGACAAGTACAGCAGGTTCCACAGCATGACCATGCCCATGAGGTATGATCGTGCTCTTACACCACCAAGGTCATGTCTTACGTCACTAGGGTTGTGCCTTACTTCACTAGGGTCGTGCCATCTTAGCACGGTCGTGTCTCCCAAAGGCAAGCACAGTAGGTTCCATGGCATGACCATGCTTTATTCACAGAGGGTTTCACAGCATGGTCATCCCTTAAAGGCATGACCGTGTGGTGTCAAAACATGCCCATGTGGTCCTATAAAAGGATCAAGAAACCCTTCTTTTGGGGTATCTAGGGTTTGGGGCTCTACTCCTTTCTTTGGGAGAAGAGTTTCTCCTTTAGAAGAGACCCTAGAACAACCATCTTCATCCATTTCGATGATTTGTTCACTTCGAAGTGAGGATTTCATTCAAGAAAATTGATAATACATATATAAACATTCTCTTCTCTCTATTTCATGTATTGAGTTGTAATTTGCTATTTTTCTTGTCCCTTGGTTGTATTTCTATTGCTATGGAGTAGTCCTCCAAATTTTAGGATGTCAAAGTAACTATGATGTGATATTGATGTGTAAACTATGGATTTTATCATTTTCTTATTCTATGATATGTTTATGACTTGTTTTTGTTTGATTAAATGTGAGTGTGGTGAATAATTAATTGTATGTGTTATTTGGTTAATAGATGTGAAAGATTGGTCACCATATAGGGAAGATGTTTTAGATCGTATGACCGAACTCTTAGTGACAAAGGATATCCCTTTAACCAAACTATTTAGAGTATTACCTTGAAATAGGAGGCAATTCTATAAAAAAAAGGTAGGTCCGCTATCTTAACGCCCCCTCTCGAACTGATCCCACAGATATAGAGAGAGGTTAATTCCAATACATAGGTGTTAGGTGCAAGGTGGGGTGAAATTAGGTCATCACTTCCTGAGAATCGACCGAGGTTGTTATGCCAGAAATGTTATGTGCCCACTGCTTGTGTTATGCCCATGGGCAACAATTCTCTAAAAAAAATGATGAACCAGGCAGCAGACAAATTGAAGCTGGGGTGGCCGGCCCGGCCCCACGGAAGTTTCCCACCGGTCACCAGGGTAAATTGGGAAGCGCTCGCGGGGGCAGTCTAGAAGCCCAGTGTCTCAGGGTTCGTGCCCCATTTGGAAAAAAAATTCCTGCAAAATGCGCCGTAGCTGGGGATCGAACCGAGGATGCCTGGGTTAACTACTAGCGACCTTACCGCTGCACCATAGCCCCAGGGGCAACAATTCTCTACAAGGATAGCTAAGTAGAGTTTAATAAGTTTTTCCCCAATTTAATGTTAGAAAATGATTTGTGTAATCTAGACTATATGACCGGGGATCCCTCATGTGACAGGGGGTATCCGTTTAACCAGACTTTATTGTTAGGACCTTGACGTACGACCAGAGAGGGTGAATAGTCGTTCACCCACTTGATTCGCCAACTCTCCCTACACGTGTTAGTGTGCAATGGAATACAATACAAACTAAAACTAACACAAAGGAAGACAAACCAATTTAACGTGGTTCGGAGATAAAGCTCCGACTCCACGGCTGTCCGTAAGATGGACGATCTCGATCCGTCGGTGGATGACTCCCCAGAAAGCCTCCGGCTAGCTCGTATAGCTCCTTGTGGATGGAGAAACCTCACCACAAACTCCCGACAACACCTGAGCACTAGAAGACTACTAATAAGCTCTAACCAAGCTTATTTCATTAATAACTCTCAGCCAAAACCGAGCTCTCTTAAATAGAGCTCCTTGCTGAAATGACCGTTACCAGTCGACTAGTCAAGCACCAGTCGACTGGTCCTACTTGGATTCGAACGTTATAGCCCAACGTTTGAATTCTAGCCGCCATCAGTCGACTGGTCCTTGGATAAGTCGACTGATCTTTCTGTGGACTTCATCAGTCGACTGATCTAAGCATCAGTCGACTGGTCCACCTCTAAACCTAAGGTTTCCCTTACCGAGTACATTTCTCTCAGCACTCGAACCCTAGGATTTTCCGAGTGCACTTCTCTTAGCACTCGAACCCTCACGACTTAGCTGACTCTTCATCCAACAACCTTAATTTGTTGCCTTCAAGCCTTCTTCGACTTTGACTCTCGTCCCTCGGATGTATGCAAGCGCACGGCTCGTCTCCCCATGTCATCCTTCGCGTATGCCTCAAAGTTCGCTTCCCTCGGCTCATCGTCCCTACTTTGTCCACGGTCCCTCGGATGCATACAAGCCCACGGCTTGTCTCCTCACACCATTCTTCACCTGACCTGAAGCCGCCCCAGCTAAGTCCATGTGTATCCTACAAACCTACACACTCAAATACACACATCAAACACAAGGGTGAACCTAACTTAAACCATTTGCCCAAACATCGAAACATCTGGTCACTCCGGACCATAGATTGCCCCAATAATCTTCCCCTTTTTGATATTTGGCAATACGTTTAAGTTAGGGAAAACAAATAGCAAATACAATGCTAACAACCATTTGGACTTACGTTGCCAAAGTTTCACCTTGGACTTATACCGCTAGTGCATATGCAATGCAATCTTGCATGGATCCTATCACAAAACATCCTCACACCTAAACCTCCCAAGAGTTAGGATTTTTACCAAATCGAGCTTTTTAAAACCTCCCCCTACATTGGATTTACAAATGCTTTTCAAGAACCTCTCCAAGGTTCCCCTTTTGCCAACAAATGAGCAGCAATGCTCCCCCTTTACCTAAGCTCCCCCTTGACCTAGGATTTCTTGCAAAGACATGTTTGGTTTCCCACTTCAACTCATCACTTCTCCCCCTTTGACACACATCAAAAGGACTCCAACAATTTCCCTCTTATTAGATCATTTAACCTCTAATGATTATAAACGAAGTGTATTAACCCCCATAAGATTATACACTTGTTTTACATCATTACGATACTTTTCGATTGCTGAAAACCAATTTCAGCCTATATTAGTTGACTGCCCTCTGAACCAGTCGATTGGTACCCTGAAAGCCCCATTTTCAGCATTTTTGACCCAATTTCATAAATGCACCAGAAATTTCATAAATCTCTAAAAATTCTCAAATTTTGTGGAGAGGTTTGTGGTACCCATATCTACATGGAAAAAAATACATTTAAAAATGTATCTATCACCAATCCCAAGATTGACACAAAACTCAAAACTATATAAATGTTTCAATTGAATCTTGACCTAAAATCCTAGTTTTGACCTCCTCTTGATGTCTTTGCCTATACCAAACCACAATGTATCCCTAGAATTAGTTTATATGACATCTATACATCAAAAATCAACTTCTATGCTATATGACTTCAATGTCATATTTTATGCGTGATACTCAAACCCAATGTGTCAAAACCCTAGAATTGAGACTTAAATTCGTCTCCAACTCCTTTGGCACACTTCATGTCCCATCTAGACTTCCGAGAGAAATTCTCGCGAGATCCATAGACCATGAGTCCCAACATGGATCCTAGAGATCTCCCTTGAGCTCTTAACCTTAGTCACCTCCCTAGATAACTCAACAAACACTAGGGCACACTGGTGTACTCCGGTGACTCTTGGCCTACAACCTCAACTTCCTTAACTATGAACACCTTATCCTTGGTTAAGGTCTTTTTACCCTTAAATGACACTCCCTTGCAATTCTTGGACTTCTCCTTCTTGTCATAGTTATATGCTACCCTAACATATTTCTTTTTATTGGCATCGGAGAACTTAGATCGGTATCCTATACCCGATCTATCATTGTCGGGGTTTTAACTACCCAACATCATACCTAAACCCTTAGATCCAATAGTGAGTCTATCTAGGGTTTTCTCTAATTTATCAAGCTTTGCCCTCAAGGCTTGATTTTCCCTTTTTAGGTTCTCAAACCTAGAATCAACATGTCCACCTTGGACACTCCTAGACCTACCCATTCTAGGCATGTGTCTTCCCTTCTTGGGATTAATGTCTTGGTCCTTAGGTCTAATGGTCTTAGATTTATCATAATGCATGATTTTTCTAGGGTTTTGATCCACAATATTAACCCTACTTCTATCATGATATTAAATCCAAAATTATGCATAGGTAAATAATTGACATTATTTCTAACTTGCATGGAGGAACTTGAATTACATCTAAAGTTAGGGATTACCTCCCTTACCCTTGTAGCTCCCCCTTGATGTGAGTTTTTCTTCTTCTCTTTCTTCTCCCACTTCCTCAAATGCTCTAATTTCTTGAATTCTCCTTTCCTTGAGCATTTGGTATGGTAGTGTCGTAGCTCACCATACGTGAAGCACCTTATATGCTTCTTCTCATTCTTTTCCCTACAACCCATGTTAGAATTTAAAAGAATTGACTTGGGTTTAGGGTTTACCTTCCTTTTCTTACCCTTTGGACATTTGTCCTTATAGTGTCCCTTTTCATTACACCCAAAGCAAATAATGTGGTCCTTTGACTTTGCTTTGGTGGAGGTGGAAGTTTCTTCTTGCTCCGTATTGAGGATGATCTCTCCTCCCCCTCAATCCTTGACGTGGAGACTTCTTCTTCCCCCTTTAATGAAGTGAATGGTTCTTCAATTTCTTCCTCACTTGAGAATGTGGACGATTCCATTTTCTCCTCCTCTTCAGATGTTGAACTTGATTCAACTTCCGATTGATCCTCCTCCTTCCCTTGGACCAATGACCCCTTTTTCTTGGGCTCCTCTTCTCCTTGTCCTTGTGTCGAATTTTCATGTAAAGCTATCATCATTCTCCATAGCTCATACGCATTCTTGTATTCTCCTACATTTGACACAATATATGGAGGTAATAAATTTAATACAATTCTAGTTACCTCCTTATCCGCCTCCGCTTCCTCCATTTGATCCTTGGTCCAATATCGAGGTCGAAGGCGTTTTCCCTTCTTGTTCGTTGGAGCTTCAAATGGAACCTCCAATGCGATCCAATGGTCCCAATCCATTTGGAACCACGTCTCCAACCGCTTCCTCCAATAATCGAAGTCATCTCGATCATATGGAGGTGGGATCCGAATATCCCATCCAAGCGGACCTTCTGAATCCATCTTCCTCTAGCATCTTTGCTCTCTCGGCGGTTAGTCCGTAGACGAGCGAACCTCACTCTGATACCACTTGTTGGGACCTTGACGTACAATTAGAGGGGGGGTGAATAGTCGTTCACCCACTTGATTCGCCAACTCTCCCTACACGTGTTAGTGCGCAACGGAATACAATACAAACTAAAACTAACACAAAGAAAGACAAGTCAATTTAACGTGGTTCGGAGATAAAGCTCCTACTCCACGACTGTCCGTAAGGTGGGCGATCCCAATCTGTCGGTGGATGACTCCCCGGAAAGCCTCCGGCTAGCTCATGTAGCTCTTTATGGGTGGAGAAATCTCGCCACAAACTCCCAACAACACCTAAGCACTAGAAGACTACTAATAAGCTCTAACCAAACTTATTTCATCAAGAACTCTCATCCAAAACCGAACCCTCTTTAATAGAGCTCCTTGCTGAAATGGCCATTACCTGTCGACTGGTCAAGCACCAGTCGACTGGTCCTACTTGGATTTGAACGTTACAGCTCAACATTTGAATTCCAGCCACCATCAGTCAACTGGTCCTTGGATAAGTCGACTGATTTTTCTGTGGACTTCATCAGTCGACTGATTCAAGCATCAGTCGACTGGTCCACCCCTAAACCTAAGGTTTTCCTTCCCGAGTACATTTCTCTCATCACTTGAACCCTGGGATTACCCGAGTACACTTCTCTCAGCACTCGAACCCTCATGACTTAGCTGAATCTTCATCCAACAGCCTCGGCCTGTTGCCTTCAAGCCTTCTTCGACTTTGGCTCTCGTCCCTCGGATGCATACAAGCCCACGACTCGTCTCCCCATGCCGTCCTTCGTGTATGCCTCGAAGTTCGCTTCCATCGGCTCATCGTCCTTGCTTTGTTCACGATTCCTCGGATGCATACAAGCCCACGACTTGTCTCCTCATACCATCCTTCACCGGATTCGAAGTCGTCCAGCTAAGTCCATGTGTATCCTGCAAACCTACACACTCAAATACACTCATCAAACACAAGGGTGAACCTAACTTAAATCTTTTGCCCAAACATCAAAACATCTGGTCACTCCGGACTATAGATTGCCCCAACATCTATAGGCTATCTCTTTACTTAATAATATTGAAATTCAATGAAATTCAATGGGGTAAACACTCTGATACAACCTTCATGAGTTCGTATTGGTAATTTGGTTAGAATCCATACAAGTGCATAAACATGGAAGTGAGGAAGTGAACAAAATAAAAGATATCAATTAGCATCATAATAAAACCGAAATTCTAGAATCATCCCCCAATTTCAACTTCTCCCTTGGCCACTTAGGCTTCCATTGAACACCTCTACTCTAGTGGTCTCTCAAACCCCCTCCCCCCTCCCCCCTCAGTCTCTCTATCATGCACACTTGTATTTTCATAATCCTCGATCATCTAAATAATTTACTTTACAAAATTAACTAATGTTTAATCAACCGTCTATAATCGTGCACTTGCAGTTACGATGAAAATAGACAAAATTTGATTCTAAGTCTCAAATCAAACATTATAATTTATTGAAAATTAAAATTTCTATGTTCGTCTTGCATTGAGGACTAAATCTATATTAAGAAAAATTTGTTCATCATGAATCTCAATGGCGTTTCTCAACCACTCAATTCAACTTCCCAAGTCAGTCACAATTCAACCCGCAATTCAACCCACTAACAAGGTCCGACTCAACAGCTCAATCACCCGACTATCTAGCTCAATCTTCCGAGTATTCCCAACTCGGCTACATCCCAAGATCCTTGACTCGACCGTGTGTCTCAGACACTATAACTCGGTTCTACCTCCCGAGCACCTTGACTCACTCAATGCTCCCCCGACTCAACTTCTCAAACTCTCTAGTACTTGCAGAAACCACTCTTATCAAACTTATTTGAACTTGCATTTCCATTAGTAGTACCCTTTGTTTACCCCACTCCAACAACTCTTCAGGGTATCGACTGCACAGTATTCACAGAGAAGCTCAAACAACAATGATAGCACACTCATAAATACGAATACATTCATATATATTTCATCCTCCAAGATCAAGCACATCATGAAGACAAGCATGATCATGAGTTCAAAAGTTCAACGAACATGTGCACGAGTTACTTCACCTCTAACACGTCTGCATTATATTACAGTTACACTATGCTCCTTACTCCCTGCTCTTCCATCCACAGATGCTCAAGTAAGGCAGCCTACACAGAATATCAGTTAGTTTGGAGCAATTACTAATAGTGAAGTGCTTTAGTTTAGTATCATATCTACCCGAGTTTGAGCGATGTGTCTGAACTATCATCGCACTCCGGCGGACCTCCTCCCGAGTGCGAAGATGCATTAGTCATCGATTCAGAGGTCTGTCCATCTTCATTAGCCACATTCTCTCTGTATTCCACCAATTGCTCCTTTCCCATGCCAGGGATCTCTGAAATCTGCAATTCCAAATTCAATCACTTGAAGGGAATTGAAGCAACAATAGAGAACTAAGGGCTGCCTACATTTTGTCTAAGTTGCAAATTCTCCTTTGCCAATCTCAGTGCCTGCACACAGATTATGAGGTCAGTGATGATAACTTCACCATCAAAGTGAACAAGAAATCCATAAATGGATGAGCTAATAGTAATCGTTTGCAGTGACAATCAGTATTGAAATATCTATTTACCTTCTCCTGAAGAGTGTTAATTTGCTCCGTGAAGTGTGCATCCTGAGAAACAACATTAATGAAATATCGAAAAACTACATACTAAACTGACATCTTCAGCAGAATTAGTACTCTACCTTTCTGTCTAACACGCGATTTAATCCCGCTTCAAGTTTTTTCTCCAACTGCTGTAGCTCCTCTACGGTTAGACTTTCAAGTGCCTCCCCTCTCATCTGCCTACTCTTATGAAGCTTTAACATAATTAAGGGAAGAAATAAATGAATAAATAAAACAAATCTTGCATAATATAGAAAGAGAACCTTAGTTGGAGGCTTGCTTCTGTAACTTGTTTTTTCAGACTCACATACTTGTTGTTGTCCAACTGAGCAAAGAGGCGAAAACAATGTCGATTGTCTCTACTAAGTAGTTATGAAATTGAAATCACATTCCATATGTATAGTTTATTAGGAGGATGTTTGAAATTCATGGTTCCTCCATGTGGAATAATTAGTTTTTGCTTACATTTAAGTCGAGGGAGAATTGATCTTGATTCTCAAGGTTCTTCGAGTGTGAGCTATACTTCTCGAGGATTTGCTTCATGCTTCAAAACCAATAAGGAATGAATTATAATTGTTAGACAAAAGCGTGAAAAAAGTATACATATCATCTTTAGGAATTGAAAATTTTGCTATGTATCCGCAGTCTTTAAGAATTAATGAAAGAACACAAAACAAAGGGAGAAATGGAATAGTAAAAACAAAATCACAAAGGGAAAAGAAACATTTTCACAGTTCACTAATCGCCGCCTTGCCTGGTTGGACTACAATCGTTAAATCCTTTAACAGAACTTGGCACGTAGGGAATTTTCTAAAAATCTTTAATACTATTGTTTATGGCTGGTTTAACCCGATAGGGACTTCTCGTTGTTCAATCATCTTCCACAACCAAAACCTTGCAGCTGAGGACCGAGTCATAGATCGCTTACTCTTCATCTTGGTGTTAGTATCCAAGCACAGCGGAATACTTATAGATAAATCAGATTTTTCCAATAAAAACATGGATCGCTTCATGGTTATAGTTTTAAGCAAAACAACATGAAATGAAATAGGGGTGTCAAAAATCAACACGACCCGACGACCCAACCCGAATCGACCCGAAAAAAATCGGGTTCGGGTTGAAAATTTTCGAGTTCGGGTCGGGTTCGGGTTGGGGGGTTCGGGTTGAAAAAATTTCGGATTGGGTTCGGGTCGGGTCGGGTTCGGGTTGACCCGAAATTTAATATTTTGTGGATTTTTTAGGGTTAAATCAAATTTTATTTTGAAAATAAAGATATTTTTATGTATATTAATATCAATATAGTATGATCATGATGAAGTATTGAGATAAAAGTGAAGAATTATAGGGAAAATGGCGAAAAAAGACGTTTTGAATCGATTTTTTCGGGTTGTTCGGGTCGGGTCGGGTTGGTCGGATTGGTCGGGTTCGGGTTCGGGTTTGGGGGTTTCGGGTTGAAATCGGGTTCGGGTCGGGTTCGGGCTGGGAGTTAAAAAAAAAAAAATTCGCAATCCGACCCGAACCCGACCCACCCGAATTGACACCCCTAAAATAAAACATACCTTGTCATCCTTGATTCTTCGTGAGCGATATCACAAACAAATGAGAGTTTCACATGACTCTTCTAGTAGTATCCACATGCACTAGATCATGAACTCGACACGATCCGTTAGGTGTTAGCCTCTTGGATCGTTCAAATCTCGGAGGCAATATTAAAATCAACTTTCTCACTTGTGGCACACTCAAGGGAGTTTATCCAAATTTTTACAAAGATGACCTCCAAGGAAGACGAGTAGATCTGTGACTCTTCAACTCTCCAAAGGGAAGATCAAATGGTTGTGGCGGTTCAAATTCTCCAAGGATCATCATAATTGTGACTGTTCAAATTCTACAAGGGAGAATAGAAGAGGTGGTTACCACTAACTCCACTCTCTCTTCTTTGGATCAAATAAATCCATATTTGATCTTTGATCTGTTCTATCTTCCAATCTGTTTGTAGAGTCTAAATTCTTCAAGACTTACTTTACTCCACTACTTTCTTTAGAAATAAACTCTTTCCAAGAAAGTAGCATATCGAGCAACAATAACTTTGTACTCACTTGGGAGATAAAAACAGTATTCATTGTAGCTTTGGGATAACCTATAAACATACACTTCATGGATCTTACTGCCAACTAATCAGAATTTTTATTCTTCACGTAAACCTCACAACCCCATATCTTTAGATAAGACAAATTTGGTTTCCAAACCATTAATCATAAAGAATCTTATATACTGACTTAGTTGGAACCCGATTAAGTATATATATTGTTGTTTCTAAGGCATAGCCCTAAAATAACATCGGACTACTTGCATGACTCATTATTGATATAATCATATCTATGAGTGTGTGATTTCTCCTTTCCGAAACACTGTTCCACTCCGACTAGGAGGTGTAAGTTGAGAAACTATCTCACTCTTTTAGGTAATCAATGAACTCTTGTCTTAGATACTCGCCATCTATTTTAGATAATCAATGAATTCTTGCCTTAGATACTCACCATCCTGATCATTCCGAACTGCCCTAATCTTCTTGCCATGTTGATTTTCTACCTTGAACTCCTTAAACTTGTTTATAGTTTCAGACTTATGCCTCATTTAAGTAGATTTATCCATATCTACTTAAATCGTTGGTAAAAGTTGTTGAGACTGATGGACCGGCTAGAGAGAGGGCGAATAGTTCGATTCCCCCACGTCGATTGAGTCTTCCTACAAGGTTAGTGCGCAAGCGAAAATGCAATTTACAATTAAAAACAATGCTAACACTTAACCCCTTACGTGGTTCGGAAATTGCTTACTCCTACTCCACGGCGTGTCCTTGAGGTGGACGAACCCTTGATCCTTCGATGGATGAATCCCCGGCAATCTCCAGCTAATGCTTTCTTTTTCTCGGTGGAGAACAACTTCACACAAAGTCTCTTCCTCTTTACAAGATGAGAGCTAGGATAAGGAGAAAAAGAGTGGACTTGGAAGCTTGAACACTTAAGCAAGGATGTTTCACAATAGCACAGTTAACCCTTCTCAGGTCTCAAGCTCCTCTTTAAATAGAGGCGAGAGCTGTTAACAAAACAGCTTAGCCCCGACACCAGTTGACTGCCACAGGACTAGTCGACTGGTGTCCAGCCAACGACTGGATTTAGAACAGACTAGCCGATTACTACATGTTCGACCTTACAGAAAGATCAGTCGACTGGTTTCCTTACCAGTTGACTACTACAGTTCACTCTCAGCGGTGCCAGTCGACTGCTTCTCTTGCCAGTCGATTGTCCAGCTTACAAACTCACTCTCAACCTCTCCAGTGTCCATCCTTCACGTATGCCTTAAAATCCACTTCCTCGGCTTGCCCCTTGAAGTTCTCTTCCTTCGACTCTCGTCCCTCGGATGCGCATAAAGCCCGCTGCTTGTCTTCATGTCATCCATCGTGTATGCCTTTGAAGGTTACTTCCTCGGCTCGCCCTTTGAAGTCCTCTTCGTTCGGCTCTCGCCCTCGGATGCTTCACTCCGTTATTCCTCATGTGTGGTTCACCAAGTCCTACAAGACTCAACCACACACATCAAACCAATATGAAAACCTAACTTAATCATATTAACACACACATCGATCTACCCGATCAAACTTAGGTCGATTGCACCAACAAAAGTCATGAAGTTTCCAGGTATATGCCCCTCTAGCCTGAACTTGCAATGACCCACGTACATCTATGCATGAGTTCTAGTAGTTCCTTTGCCCGTTCACCTTTTCTTGGTTAAAGACTTTTTGGTCATTTTGCCTTATAAACATGTTTCGCGTGTATCTATGAGCTCTAATTCAAAAGAGTCCAAATACCCATTACTAAGTAATTTAGTGATGCATTTCTCGATTACATGACCAACTCTATAGTGCTAGAGATATGTCAAATTTGAGTCATACGATTTCTGTTTCAGGCTTTCAATATAATAAATCAGTTCATCTAAGTTAAGAACATAAAGATCATTATTCAATGAATCATTCCCATAAAACACATTGATTAAATTAAAGGAACATGACTTGTCCTTGAATTGAAATACAAATCCCTTGGGCATCCAAACTCGACATAGAAATGATATTCTTTGAGAAACTAGGAACAAAATAATAGGTTTCTAAATTCAAAACAAGTTCACTAGGCAAATTTATTAAATAAGTTCCTATCGCTAACACAGCAACTCTCGCTCTATTAGATACTCATAGACCCATCTCACCAGTGAACAACCGTCTGTCGTCACTTAGATCCTGCATATTCGCATAAATGTGAGAATTACTTCCAAAATCTATGCTCCATGAATCATGATGAAGAAACAGAAAGATTACACTCTATCATAAAGATACCTGAAGCATCCGCTCCACTACATTCATCTTTATGAAAATGTAAGAGTTTTTTTTTCCAGTGACTTTCTTGCCACAATGGAACCACATGGCCTCCTTCTCATCAGATTGGGACACCTACAACCCTTTCTTAAGCTTCTTCTAAACTTGATATCTGGGATTCTTCACTGCATTATCCTTGGGATTAAATTTCCCAGTGCTATGGCGCTTGTTAGTCTTTCTGACCATCATTGTATACAGTGAAGAATTTACCTTCATATTTTTCTCAGCAGTTTTCAACATTACCGTCAAATCAGTTAAACTCTTGTCCATGTTGTTTATGTTGAAGTTCAACACAAACTGGAAAAATGATGGAGGTAATGACGACAAGACCAGGCCAACAGCTAACTTCTCGTCCAATTTAGAACCCAAGCTCTAGAGCCTCTCTATGTACTCAATCATCTTGAGTACATAAGACCTAACTTGGTTTCCTTCCACCAGCATGATACGGAGTAGTGTTCGAGAGGTTTCATACCTCTCTACTCTCGCACTCTCTTGGAAGAACCCACACAAGTGCTAATCAATCTCCATAGCACTCATGTTCTCATGCTGTCTCTGCAACTGGGGAGACAAAAGATGGCATGATGCATGATGCATTGCACATCCAGTGCATCTTCCATATATTGAGAATAATATGACCGATCTTCCTCCGAGACGTTGGGCGCAGGCTCCTTCATCGGTTCGTCTTCAAGCACGTAAATTTTTCTCTCGTGTTTCAAAACGATTTTCTGTTTCCTATATCAATCCCAGTAGTTTGAATTGAGGAGGGTATTATCTTTCTCGAGAATGCTTCATAGTGAAAAGGTCCTTGTGTTTGTCATCTCGAATGACAATTTAAAGTAGAGTTTTAGTAGTTATGAAATTTATTTAATAAAAAAAATTATAACTCCTATTATTTTATTTAAGTCCAGCATCCCCCATGGTTGGAATTGAGAGTTGGTTGGTAACAATTCCTAGTAGGATCGAAACCCTGAATCATATAGTATGCACACAACTAATCTGTACCTACATACTATGCCTTAACTTGCCAATCACAAATCTATGTGACTTTCGGTATATTCTTGTCGAGTCTTATATTCTTTCAAATCAACACTTGCCTCTCAAATCAATTCACCTTAGCTGAGCTAAACAAGTCAATGAATTCAAGTTAAGTCGATCTACTAATAATTATGATAAATACCAAATATTCTAACACAAGCCTACGACTCAGCTGCACCGACTCGTGCAAAACTCTAACTATCATCATAGTTATTAATGGAGGGCATTTAACAAATCTTGAATTAATATATTTAAGAAATTTTATAATTAAAAATGTATCACTATTAATTAACTTCTTGTGCATTCGCACAATCTTAATAATTAAATGATTTAATTCTAGCAGACAGTAAATCATTTATAGATTGAAAAGAAAATTCATTGCGATTTTTATCTCCATTAATCTTGAAGTAATCACGTTCTTCGACCATAACTTGTCAATGTATCTTGAATCTTGGTTTATTATTCAAAATAATCCTCATAGCATTTTAAGATAAATAGGCCTTAGAGTATTTTAGCATGTTAATATAATCATGTGATATTAGTCAAAATATTACAAGAAATTTTCATAAATCATGAACCACATAATTCTAATCTTTTTAGCAATTATATAAATTATTCAATAATTCAATAATACTAAAATTGCTCTTGAAATATTTAACTGACAAAGTGAAATGTTAACGCATGTAACCCAAGCTTGTCAATAGCGCGTGATAGCGGCGCTATCGCGGCAAAGCAGCCTGGGAGCGCAACGCCACGCACAGGAGCGGGGCGTTTCGCCGTCGCGGGCGTCGCGGCCGCAATCGCGATTCATCGAAGCCGCAATCGCGGCTCATCGCGGCCGCAATTACCATTGTTGCCAAAAAGACCATAAAACCCTTTATTTATTACCGTTTTAAATATAATGGAGGGGTTAAATAGTCATTTTGACTAACCCTATTTTTTTGCTACGTGGATGGGTTATGGGCTCACAATTTTCCTCGATTCTTCGGCTGCGGCAGCGTGCGAGAGCGGCGACGACAACCTGCGAGTCCGGCGGCGATTTCCGGCGGCGTTTTCCGTCGGCGACAGCTGCGGTTGGTCCCTCTCCTTCCTCCATCTCATTGTTTTTTTTTCCTTCCTCCATCTCTCAATGACTTTTCTTCCTTCTTCAACTTCCGGCGACAACGGCATTTTTGTTTCAATTTCCGGCGGCGACAACAGCGGCGTCAATTTCCGGCGTCGTCAATTTCCAGCGGCCTTCCTCCATCTCATTGTCTGTTTTCCTTCCTCCATCCATCTCATTGTCAATTTCCGGCGGCTTCATTTTTGTATTTCCTCTGTTTTTTTCCATTTTGTATTCCGGCATCAATTTCATGCTTTATTTTTGTATTTCCTCATTTATTTTTTTCCAGCGTCTATCTCATTGTTTGTTTTTTTTTCCATTTGTTTTCCATCTCATTGTCATTTGTTTTTCCTCTGTTTTTTTATTTTTTTTCTATTTTCCAGTTCAATTCAACAAATGACAATATCATCCACTCAAGTTTCTAGTGTTTCTCCCTCTTCTTGTGATTTGGTGAAGCCCACTGGTGACAACATTGATATAGCATGGCAATGGAATAGCTTAAAAGATATCAATAATAGGAAGAGTGTAACATGTGATTTTTGTGGCAAAACAACTAATGGTGGAATAACTAGAGCAAAGAGATATCAAATGGGTATTATAGGAGATGCAAAAGCTTGTACAAAAGTCCCACATGAAGTTAAGCAACTTCTCAAGGAAGCTTTTGAGAAGAAAAATGCGGAGAAGGAATTAAATTTTGGTGCAGTTGGAGAAGATGATGATGACTAAGAAGAGTTGGAAGAAATCCTACAAATGAGAAAAGGGAAAAGAGCTTCATCAACATCAAATGGGAGTAACTCTATTCCTTCAACTATTTTTAAGCAACCCAAGAAAGCAAAAAACAAAAAAGGTCCTTTGGATTTGGCGTTCTTGAAAAATCCTGAAGCTACCATTAAATTGGGGAAGTCTCACAGGCAAACAAGCATTAATGATGCTTGTGATAAGGAAGCAAGAGCTAAAACCATTCAATACATAGCCCGATTCTTTTATATGAATGGGATTTCTTTCAACGTTGCTAAATCTAAAAGGTTTAAGTTGATGCTTGAAGCTGTTGGAAATTATAGTCGGCACCTTAAATCTCCAAGTTATCATGAGTTGAGAGTTCCACTCCTTAAAAAAGAGTTGGAATTAACAAAGGATATGTTGAAGGGTCATGAGGAGGAAAGGGTGAGATATGGATGCTCAATAATATCAGATGGTTGGACAGATAGGAAGAATAGGACATTGATTAATTTCATGGTAAATTGTCTAGCTGGGACAATGTTTGTGAAGAGTGTTGATGCTTTTGCATATATGAAGACAGGGGACAAAGTATATGAGCTATTGGATAGTTTTGTAGAGGAGATTGGAGAACAAAATGTTGCTCAAGTGGTAACTGACAATGGAAGTAATTATGTCTTGACAGGTAAAAAAACTATGAATTGCTTAGGGGGCGTTTGGTTTGCATTTTCCAGTCTGTTTTCCATTTTCATTTTCTGTAGAAAATGCCGTTTTCTGGAAAACATGTTTGGTTTGCATTTTCCAGCTTTGTTTTCCAGAAAAAAACATAGCGTTTTCTGGAAAACTGGAGAATGAAAAAAAAGTCATTTTTCAGAAAACTAGAAAATGTGATTTTCTGGAAAATGAAAATGGAAAATGGAACAAACCAAACGCCCCCTTAAATTTCTTATTACTTCCTTTAATATTTTGCTACTTATCTAATTTTATTTAATTTGACTCTTCTTAGGCAAACTACTTCAAGCTAAGAGAACTAATCTCTTTTGGACTCCATGTGCTGCACATTGTCTAGATTTAATGTTGTTGGACATTGGAAAGCTTCCTCGAGTTAAGAAGGCAATACAGAGAGGCATTAGTCTTGTGGGCTTTATCTACAACCACACTTTGGCATTGAATACAATGAGGAAATTTACCAACAAAATGGAGTTGGTTAGGCATGGAGTGACAAGATTTGCTACAACCTTCCTTTTATTGCAAAGGTTGTACAAACAAAAGAATAACCTTAGAAGGATGTTCACTTCAGATGAGTGGTTGAGCTCCAAGACAGCTAAAGAGGCTAAGGGGAAGAAGGCTGGTGATATTGTGCTCAGCATTGTTGGAACTTGAATGGCTAGAGGGGGGGGGTGAATATAGCCAGACACAAAAATCGCTTTCACTTTTGAGATTTCTCTGCAGTTAGGGTTAGTAGCAGTGGAAGAAATACAAAACAGAGTTTAACTGCAGAAATGAAAAGCAAATCAAAAACGCTAACAAGGATTGTTTACAAGGTTCGGGGATAACTTGCCCCTACTCCTTGACGTGCCCTTAAGGTGGACGATCCCTTGATCGTCGATAGATCAAGCCCCGGAAATCCGGATATCAAATAACCTCCTTCTCGGTGGAGTAACCTCTCCACAGTGGGTTCAACAGAATAATGGAAATAAGCACAAGAACCACAAAAAGAAGCTTACAGAGCACTTAGATCAGTAAGAACATAAGCGAACTCCTCACCGAGCTCCACTCAGCCCAGATCTCACGCAAGAACTACCCTGCTCTTCGTGTCTTCTCGCTGATGGACTCGCCAAACTCCTTGTTTCTTCCAAGTGCTTAAGTATCAGAGTGTTGCTCAAGAGATAGATCAAAGTTGTCGCAAGAGCACAAGAGTTGTAGCCAAAGAAATGTTCGAATCAAGAATTGTTACACCTTCTCCACTTCTCAGGACGTTTAAGCATCTGGCCTCTGCAGCTCACATCGCCAGCCGCCAGACGCTCCACTGCAGCTCACCAGCTGCTCAACTGCCACTGCCCAGCTACCCTGACCTCTCCTGGACTCCTTGAGCTCCCCTCAACCGAGCCCCAGTCGAGCCCCAGGTCTGTTGCCAGCAGCCACAGCGTCCGTTGCAACCTGAGAAGGAGAAAACGTCAACCCTGTGGTATCGAAAGCTCTCAGTTGACCCTCCTTCACCATTTGAAATCAAACCTGTCACCTGCACACTTAACAACAGCTTAACAAATGAAATCAAACGTGGATCAGAGGAAATCAGAGTTATCAGAACGAAATCAGAGCGAATCAAAACGCGATCAGAAGTTTGACAGTGCATTTGAATTAAAGCTGTCAGCTACTGATCGGTCATCGGACCAATCAGAGTGACTCCTGATCGGTCACCAGACCGATCAGGATGGGCTCAGACCGATCAGGCTCCCCAGTGAGAAATCCGAAATCGCGACTTCTCCGGGATCGATCTCCAGACCGTTCTCACGTCGTAGATCGGTCACCAGATCGATCCACCCCTTCTCAGAGTGATTTCCCAGCTTCGCTGTCCAAACCTCCTGATCGGTCCCCAGACCGATCAGGGTGTGGCCTGATCGAACTGGTGACCGATCAGGCCACTCTCTGACCGATCAGGCTCCAGCCTGATCGGTTATAGTGAGAACCTCGCGACAATTGATCGTTCACCAGAACGATCTGAATAGTATCCATGATCGATCACCAGACCGATCAGGAGCCCTCCAAGCCTCTAAGTTAGGACTTTTCACACCTAACCCTCCAAGTTAGGACTTTTCACACCTAGCCCTCCAAGCTAGGACTTTTTCACACCTAGCCCTCCAAGCCAGGGTTTCATTCAACCTAGCTTCTCAAGCTAGGACCTGGCCCTCCAAGCCAGGCTTTCATCCAACCTAACTTCTCAAGCTAGGACTCAATCCTAATCATCCCATCAACCTAAACTAAAATCGGTGTCAACACCAAAACAACAATCAGGGTCAGACTGCATCAACAAGCATAACATTTTGGAATGATGTTGTGTACTCTATTAAACTTATGGGGCCTCCTATGCATGTCCTTAGGCTTGTTAATAATGAGAAAAAACCTGCAATGGGATACATTTATGAAGCAATGGATAGAGCTAAGGAAGCTATTCAAAATTCCTTCAAGCATAATGAAGCAAGTACAAGGATGCTTTTGCTATTATTGATAGGAGATAGGATTCACAACTTCATCATTCATTGCATGCAGCTGGCTATTTCTTGAATCTTGAGTTTTACTATCCCAATTCAACAAAGATTGAGAGTGATCATGAAGTAATGGATGGACTTTATAAGACTATTGATAGGTTGATTCCAGATGAAGGCTTGGCCGAGAAGATTACAAATGAGATTGACATATTCAAGAGGGTTGGAGGTATATTTGGAAATAGGATAGCAATCAAACAAAGGAATACTGTGGTTCCTGGTAAGAATTAAGAAATATGTACTTAATTCTTGATAAATTTAGTTTCATTTCATAATGTTTCTTAGTAAAGGTGATTTTTTTATTATTGAATCATAGCTAAATGGTGGAGGAAGTATGGAGCAGGCACTCGTAACTTGCAACAATTTGTAATCAAAGTGTTGAGCTCAACTTGTAGCTCAACGGGATGCGAACATAATTGGAGCACTTTTGAGCACGTAAGCACATGAAAATAATTTTTCCTTGCATAGTTTTATACTTTTATTCTTTTATTTAATAATTTTAAAACTAACATTTAATAATTTATGATATGAATATCATAGATTCATTCTAAGAAAAGGAGCAAGCTTGAGCATCAAAAGTTACAAGACTTGGTATTTGTCAAGTATAACCGAACCCTTAAAGAGCGCTTTGATAGCCAAGATGGGATTGATCCTATTCTCCTAAACGGTATTGATGATAGCAATGAATGGTTGCTAGGAGAAATGGGTGCTAACACAGAAGATGCTGAAGAAGAATTTGTTTTTGGTGATGATAGATTGACTTGGTGAGATGTTTCTGCTGTAGTTGGGGCTGAGGAGCCTCCAAGACACACTAGACTTGCTACAAGATTGAAGAAGAAAGTATCAAAGCATTCTAGTTCAAGAAAAGGGAAGGAGCATATTCAAGAGGAAGAAGAATTTGATGATGAAGAAGACTCAGAGGAGGGACAAGAAGAGATATTTAAGTCTAGTAGTAAAGAAAGTGATGGAGAGGACAATTTGGCAATGGTTGAAGAGGATGATGATGATGATGATGATGATGATGAAGAATGATTCTACTACGATTTGATGGTGTTGTTTTTTTGGTTGTATTGCCCTTAGAACTTAATGTTTATGACTTTATGTAATATTGATGTTTAGAACTTGATGTTCTGAATTTCTGGAGTGGCCACAAGTTTTTGCCCTATACGGTTATACCATGCTTGCATATTTCTCTAATTATTCTACCTTATTAGAATGGTTTGATTTAGAGTCTATGTTGTGTTTTTAATCTGTAAGTATGCCAAATGCTGCTTAGCTGAGGAAGATTAAAGTAGTTTTTGACTTTTTATAACTTCTACTTCTGTTAACCTGTAGTTTTGAGTAATTTAACTTAGATGTCTTTTGGTTAATTATTGCTATCATATAATGTTGGCATTCTAAATTGCAATTGACATTTCTATTGATCATTTTTATCAAATAGCGGTGGAACGCTATCCGCTATCCTGCTATAGCGTTTTTGGAGTCGGTCGTTACGCGCCGCTATCCGCGTTTGAAATAGAGAAACCAAAATTCCTTTGAAATCTCTCGAAACACCGACTCTACAAAAATTTGAGAAGGGGTTTCGAATTATATGATCCAGCCACAAACATGCTCTGAAGCCACTATTAGTATCCAAGCACAGTGGAATACAGATATTTAAATCAGATTTTGCCCATAAAAAACATGGATCGCTTCGTGATGCATATAGTTTTAAGCAAGATGACATGAAATGAAACATACCTCGTAGTCCTTGATTCTTCGTGAACGATATCACAAACAAATGAGAGTTTCACGTGTAACTCCTCTAGCGGTATCCACACACACTAGATCATAAACTCGATATGATCCATTAGGTGCTAACCTCTTGGATGATCCTTACTACTGGCATCTCTTCATCATCTATACTCTCGTAATTAATATTAATATCTACAAGTAATTGAGATGTGAATTAGAGTTGTGAATCAACTGAATGTCTCTCCACTTCGTCGTTTTGAAATGCATCATGTTTTTGAGCAGTGATGGTGTTCGGCATTGTAGATGCAATCATGCCCTAAATTAGAGGTTTCGATGATTGACGGTTATTTAAGTTTAAGCTAATACATTGGATCTAACATTGAGATTTAGTGTGCAGTAACGCAGGAAGTCCAAGGGATGGTCGGGGACCGAGTTCTTGGCATGAAGACCCGGAGTTGAGGAAGCTCCAGGCAGAAAGTCCAAGGGATGGTCGGGGACGGAACTCTTGGCATGAAGACCCGGAGCTGGGAGGCTTCAGGCGTGAAGTCCAGGAAACGAGAGATTTCGCTGGCACAAGGTAATTGAATCCATTGGAAGGCTAATTGATTGGTGAACTCAGCTGTGAACTCCAGAGTTGGCGTATCAATCGATCCACCAATCGATTAGAAGATGACTAATCGATTGGTGAATCGATTCAGACTGACTCTGTGTGGAAACAGGCAGTTCTGAATCGATTACGGAATCGATTACGAATTATTCTGCCGTAGACAGAACGCTCGGTAATCGATCACTCAATCGATTCAGAAACCCTGCAATCGATTGGTGAATCGATTACAAGCTGTTCTGTGCGCGACAGAATGCTTGGTAATCGATCCCGTAATCGATTCAGGATTCTAATCGATCAGCAAATCGATTCAAGTTCAAATGGCGTAATCCCAGCCGTTCATCCAACGTCCGTACTGCTCAACGGTTACTTGGTAATCGATTGGGGCTTCTCACCAATCGATTCAGGAAGCAAAATAAGACCGTTATAAGCGGAAAATCGAGCTCAAACGGGTACACTGTTCCATTGCGATTTGAGCTAGGGTTTTGGTGCTTCAAGCTGTGTGTTCAAGCTCAAGTTTCCAACACCTTCATCAAGCAATCAAAGGAAGGAGAAGCAAGCCTATTGTGTAATACTTCTCTCTTTTCTTCTTCCTTGTGTTGTTCTTTGTGAAAGTCTTCAAGGGTGTTGTACAAGGGTTTCTCCACCCTCGGGGTTGTTCCGAGAAGGAGGTTTGATAGTGAAATCTGCGATCGCTGGTGTGGACCCTTGGGTTAGTCACCTCAAGGAGGTGGAGACCAAGTAAATACAAGTGTTAGCATTGGATTTGGTGGTGGATAGACTTTGACTTCTGCTTGCAAGAAGAAGAATTGATTGAAGCGAGCTATTCACCCCCCCCCCCCTCTAGCTCTACCGATCCTCAACAAGTGGTATCAGAGCGAGGTTGCTTCGGAGGACTCACACCCAAAGAAGCAAGTGTTTGAGCTGCAAGGATGTCTTTGAAAGAGGGCCATAGCACTACACGACCACCTTACTATGAAGGGAACAACTTCGCATATTGGAAAAGTCGCGTGGAAAATTATCTTATGACTGAAATCAACAAGTGGAGGGTTTTGTTGCGCCGACACAAGATGGTAAAATTCTGGAATCATCCAAGTGGACAACTGAGCAAAAGATGAAGGCGCAAGCAAATGCTAAAGCCACGGTAACTCTTCAATGTGGATTGAGCTCGGAACAACTAAACAAAGTCGGTCCATTTAAGAGTGCCAAAGAGTTGTGGGATAAGCTAATTGAGCTAAATGAAGGCACAAAAGATTCAAGAATTGCCAAAAGGGACCTTCTTATAAATCAGTTGCAAAATTTTGTGATGAAGGAAGGAGAAACCGTAAGTCAGTTGCATGGAAGGTTTAAGGAGCTTCTCAATGGCCTTCACTCGGTTGGAGAAAGTGTGGAGAACCGGGATCTCATAAGGTATGCACTAAAATCCTTCCCAAGAAACTCCTTATGGTCATCAATGGTTGATGCTTATAAGGTGTCAAGGGATTTATCAATTGTCAAGCTAGATGAACTATTTTGTGAACTAGAATTGCATGAACAAGCTAATATAAGTCATAAGGAGAAAGGTATAGCTTTGGTTGCAGGTGAAAGAAGCAAGAAGAAGAGTAAAGAGAAGAAGAAGGAGAAGAAGGAAGAATCCTCCTCATCCGAGTCTGATCAAGATAGTGATAGTGATAGCGATGAGCTATCATCAAGTGAAATGGCGAATTTTGTTCGGAAGATGATGAGGCGATCTAGAAAGTTCAACAAGAAGGATGTCAAAAAGATGTTCCTTGATGACAAGAAAAAGGGTAAGTCTCAAGCTAAATCTAAAGCAAAGACTGATACAATTTGTTTTGAGTGTAGTAAAAAGGGTCATATCAAAGCCGATTGTCCTGAGCTAAAAAGGAAGGATGACAAGACAAAGAAAAAGAAGGCTTTGAAAGCTACATGGGATGATACTTCTTCTAGCTCATCAGATGAAGAAATTGAGAGAAAGACCTCTAGGCATGTGGCTCTCATGGCCTTGAATGATGTTGAAAGTAGTGAAGATGAAGAAAATCATGAAGATGAAGTTGAGTCTTCAAGCGAGTCATCATCTAGTGAGGATGAGGTAACTTCTCCTAAATTAGATAAACTCTATGCTACTATTGCATGTTTGACAAATGCTTTATCTAAATCAAAAGTCAAAGTAAAAGAGCTACAAACTAAGATGAAATTACTTGAAAATGATACTATGCCATGTGAAGTATGTACACATCATGAAGTTGCAAATTCTAGAGGTGATGATCTTAGAAAGGAAAATGCATCATTGAAATTGCAAGTAGAGAGTTTTAGAAATGCCTTGGAAAAATTTACTTCTAGCTCAAAATATTTGGACATGATCTTAGGAAGTCAACGGGCAGTGTATAACAAGGCCGGATTAGGATATAAACCAAAGGATAAGGAAGTTAACTTCATGTCTCTTGTTAGTAGAAATCATGTTTCAAAGGTTAAAACTGTTCAAGCTTGGGTACCCAAGCAATTTGTTGTAGATGCTATTGGACCCAACATTTGGGTACCAAAACATTTAGTTCATCGCATTTGAACAGGCATGCGTCGAGGGGGAGCATCCAACGACATGGTTCATTGATAGTGGATGCTCTAGGCACATGACGGGAGACTCATCAAAATTTTCATCACTCAAAAACAAAAATAAAGGTACCGTTTCCTTTGGTAATAGTGGTGAATTGAAAGTTATTGGAATAGGAGATATTAAAATTTCTGAACAATTTATAATTAGGAATGTGTTATTAGTGAAAGGTATGGTATTCAATTTGTTAAGTGTTAGTCAACTATGTGACTCGGGATATAGAGTTGAGTTTGACTCATCTCAATGTCTAATTAAACATAGTGAACTAAACACTACCATGCTTATTGGCCATAGAAAGGAAAACATTTATCAAGTTGAACTATTTGGTATTACTAATGTGTTTGCTAAGTGTTTCATGTCTAAAGAGGAAGAGACTTGGCTTTGGCATCGGAGACTTGCTCACACCAACATGAGACACATCAAGAGACTATCAAAGAATGAGTTGGTGCAAGGATTGCCAAAATTGAAGTTTCAAAAGGACAAACTATGTGATGCATGTCAAATGGGTAAGCAAACCAAGGCTACCCACAAAGGTAAAACGAACTTAAGTACGTCTACCGCTTTGGAATTATTGCATATGGATTTGTTTGATAGTAGCAAGCATGTTTCCTTGAATGATAGTAGATATTGTTTAGTTGTGATAGATGACTTCACTAGATACACTTGGGTGTTTTTCTTAAAGCATAAGGATCATACCTTAGAAACCTTGATTGCTTTTTGTAAAAGAGTAGAAAATGAGAAAAATTCGAAAATCTATAGATTACGAAGTGATCATGGAGGTGAGTTTGAAAACGAAAGATTTGAAAATTTTTGCTCACAAAATGGATATTGTTGACTCTTGATGCTTATATGCTATGTTCACCTTTTCTGCCTTATATGCTACTGGGTTGTTTACATGTTGCTAGTTGTGATTTTCTATCTTGTATGGGGCTTCCATTGAGGGGGAGTTCTTCTATGTTTACTTGTCATTTTTGATATTTGGCAAAGGGGGAGACTTGCAGATATTTAAAGTTTAGATTCATGATTATGCTCTAAATAACTTTACTATATGCTTATTGGATTGATATCGCTGATGTTATGTTGAAAGTTAGCTTAAACTTAAATAGATTGTCAAACATCAAAAAGGGGGAGATTGTAGATGCAATCATGCTCTAAATTAGAGGTTTCGATGATTGACGGTTATTTAAGTTTAAGCTAATATATTGGATCTAACATTGAGATTTAGTGTGCAGTAACGCAGGAAGTCCAAGGGATGGTCGGGGACCGAGTTCTTGGCATGAAGACCCGGAGTTGAGGAAGCTCCAGGCAAGAAGTCCAAGGGATGGTCGGGGACGGAACTCTTGGCATGAAGACCCGGAGCTGGGAGGCTTCAGGCGTGAAGTCCAGGAAACGAGAGATTTCGCTGGCACAAGGTAATTGAATCCATTGGAAGGCTAATTGATTGGTGAACTCAGCTGTGAACTCCAGAGTTGGCGTATCAATTGATCCACCAATCGATTAGAAGATGACTAATCGATTGGTGAATCGATTCAGACTGACTCTGTGTGGAAACAGGCAGTTCTGAATCGATTACGGAATCGATTACGAATGATTCTGCCGTAGACAGAACGCTCGGTAATCGATCAGTCAATCGATTCAGAAACCCTGCAATCGATTGGTGAATCGATTACAAGCTGTTCTGTGCGCGACAGAACGCTTGGTAATCGATCCCGTAATCGATTCAGGATTCTAATCGATCAGCAAATCGATTCAAGTTCAAATGGCGTAATCCCAACCGTTCATCCAACGTCCGTACTGCTCAACGGTTACTTGGTAATCGATTGGGGCTTCTCACCAATCGATTCAGGAAGCAAAATAAGACCGTTATAAGCGGAAAATCGAGCTCAAACGGGTACACTGTTCCATTGCGATTTGAGCTAGGGTTTTGGTGCTTCAAGCTGTGTGTTCAAGCTCAAGTTTCCAACACCTTCATCAAGCAATCAAAGGAAGGAGAAGCAAGCCTATTGTGTAATACTTCTCTCTTTTCTTCTTCCTTGTGTTGTTCTTTGTGAAAGTCTTCAAGGGTGTTGTACAAGGGTTTCTCCACCCTCGGGGTTGTTCCGAGAAGGAGGTTTGATAGTGAAATCTGCGATCGCTGGTGTGGACCCTTGGATTAGTCACCTCAAGGAGGTGGAGACCAAGTAAATACAAGTGTTAGCATTGGATTTGGTGGTGGGTAGACTTTGACTTCTGCTTGCAAGAAGAAGAATTAATTGAAGCGAGCTATTCACCCCCCCCCCCTCTAGCTCTACCGATCCTCAACAGGCATTTCTATGATCGAAGGTTTCATTTAACAAACAGACAACCATTCACTAGATAATATTAAATTTGACTCTCTCCTGTCGCACACTCAAGGGAGAAGTGGAGAAGGCTACTTATCCAAATTTTTCCAATGATGACTACTTATAACCTCCAAGGAAGACGAATAGATCTAAATCTCTTCAACTCTCCGGAGGGAAGATCAAAAGATTGTGGTTGTTCAAATTCATCAAGGATCATCAAGATTATGACTGTCCAAGTTCTCCAAGAGAGAATAGGAGAGGTGGCTACCACTAACTCCACTCTCTTTTCTTTGGATCAAATAAATCCATATTTGATCTCGATCTATTCTAGCTTCCGATATTCAAAATTAATTAACAATCCAATTAATTCTAATTCAGAAATAATATTAATTAATTTTAATATCCATTAAAATAATCAATTATAGATAATGCTCATGCCTACTATGTGTGCGACCCTCTAGGTTCTATACACGAAAGCAATATAAATCCATACATGGACTAAGGTAGCCATCTAACAATAATTTTTAGTCATTCAACGTGATAAAATATTAGTCATAAACTATAATCCACGAAGAACCGATTAATGTGTAATTCAATTTCTTTATCTAGCCTACATCCCAATTAATTAAGTGCACTATGCACCATCATCAAATTAATTATTAACTTGATTTCCAAGATATAATAGACTCCTCTTGAATGATAAATCATTCTTCCCATAGCCATGGATTTCAAGTCATTAATATTTCTATCACGCATTCAGGATGTTAACTCCTTAATCTAAAAGAGCGATGAATCCTTTATTGACTTAACACTATTCTCTCTACGATTTGTTATACACCCAACTACCGTACTAATCAAAATCCGATTAAAGACTGCTTTTAACGACGTCAAAGTACATAACTTCACACATAGAATAAATGAAGGACTCAAGTCAAAAGATAAGTTATACTCATTCTTAAGAGGAATGCCCAATGATGCTTAATATGTGGTCTCCTCTCAAGCGTGTCGTGTCCGGTGTACCTCTAATTTCAAGACACCCTCAAGTACAACTTGGATATCCATCCCTCAGTCTATCTCGACCTAGTATACTCAGCATTGATTTAGATATCCATATCTCCTCTAGATATCTATCCGATCAAGGACTGTTTTCAAATTAATATAACCATTAATCCGTGGAACTTTATCATTAATTATATACGTATAAAAAATAAATGATTAACATAAATACTCTCTAGGGCTGTCACATGACTTCAAAAAAGTTGTCTAGTACATGACAATTAAGGTTGTCTATGCTTAATTGGAAATAATTTAACTTAAGGGGAAGTGGAGTTCATGGTGTTTATGGAATTTGCTAGTGCCTTATAACCGCATGTCCTTGCAGATGGCATGAGGTTATCATATAAAATGGTTAAATGTTACATAGTTGAAGATTGTGTGATCATAGATACTACAAGTTCGTGCACATTATTCTCGTTGAAATTTACGAGAGACCATACAATTTTGACTTTAAGCAAAGAAATCTTTGAGTTGATTTATGTGATACACCTAACTTTATGTGTTTATATAATTGGATTAGGGATTCACCATGATTAGTTTTATATTTATGTATTGATGGATAGATTTGGGAGACGGTGGATTACATTCACCTTTCTTCATTTGTTACCTTATTAACCCGAAGCTAGTAAGCTGAATGACTGTTTTCCATTGGGATTAAAATTTTGTGTGATGTTTTTATCTTTTCACTGGTTACTATGAATTGTTATTTTATAATTTATATTTTAAGAGAGATTTTGTTGTAGACTTTAATGTAGTTTAACTAGTTTGTACATTATGTTACAGTTGTTATTATACTTGTGTGTTGATCATCCATTTGTAGATCTCGCAAGTACTTAATTTCCACTGTGTATAAAAGATATCAAAGAGATTGATGATTAGTTAATAAAATGAGATGTAACCTTTTCGAAAAAGAAGGTTTATAACATGAATATGCTAGAAAGTGAGAACTTTTCTTTTCCTAAAATCTAATCGAGAAAACTATCAAAAATATAAAAGCCAACATGAAGACAAGCTAAGAGCATCCATACTTGAGCTGATCAGCATGCCCAACCTTATATATTGCAAGCACACATTTATAGAACATACTATTTAATTTGAGACTATAAATCAAAACTTGAAGCCTTGGCAAACAGCAAAAGTTAGTTTAATGATGAATTAAGCATATTGGGAAATTTTTTTGGATGATATCAACTGTTAACATAATTTTGATCATAAGAGGGAAACAAGATTATGTAACATTAAATTTGTTGAATAAGTTATGTGGTTAAAACTATCAAAAATAGTTTTAATTTGATGTCATTAGATGTGACATTAGTGAAATTTTATTTATGTCATTCGTAGACTATTTTATAGTATCTTTATCACTTAAAGTTATTTAGCAACATTTGTTTATAATTAATTACAGATAAACTTTATGTTTTTAAAGTGATATTTCACTCAACCATATGCTGAAATTGTGCTTATCAAGTTTAAGTTTGATCAATTATCGTTGTAAAATATATAGAGAGAGTTTTGATATGTTACTCATCTTACTTCACACACCTCGAGTACCTTGAATTTTTTTGTGTGCATAATACTATAATCCAACCCCTAAACCCTAAATGTCTTAACCACGAGCCAAAAAAACAAGAACAAAAAAAAGTTGCGCACCACAGTCACGTGTGGGCGCACTTGTGTGCGTTTTTTTTGGCTTGTGGTTAAATCATTTAGGGGGTTGCCATTAGAGTTTAGAAGTTGGGTTATAGTATTAAGTAAAAAAATTTAATAAAAAAAAAAAATTGAGGAACTCACATGTACATAAGGTGAGCGGCATATCAAAACTCAAAACTCTCTCTCTCTCTCTCTCTTTCTCTCTCTCTCTCTCTCTCTCTCTATATATATATATATATATATATATTGGTGACTAAACCAATATAAAACTTGGGCAAGAAATCTAACAGCCCTAGCTAAGTGATGATTTAATTAGACTATTGAACGAGAAACCGATGAGATTATGATAGAGACTTCTAGTATTTTTGTGTGAATATCATGAGTCATTTCATTAAGACAAAAGTTTATAGTAGAATAACTGGATCTTATAATGAAATATTTTAAAGAAATGTTTAAGGATGCCGAGAGAATTTGTGTATGCAATGGAGTAAAAGAATGTGAGAGACAGAAGAAAAACAAAGCATAAATTAATTTATTTAACATAAAATGTGAGAAATACCGTTGTTGTATACTCTGTTTGATCTCCAACAACAAACTACAAATTATCCCAAAATAACAACAACAAAAAGAAATGAATACACAAGTATATTTGGTTGTTTGCCAAAGATGGAACGACCGAATCTACAGTAGAGTTGAGCTTAGATCTTTTCCAGATAAAGTAGTGGAATCTTAAAGTAGATCAAGATGAAGCTGTTGGAAATAATTAATTACCGACCTGGAGCTGCAGAACTCGAAGAGTTTGCCGGTGGAGGAGAAGACGATGAGCGCCACGTCAGCGTCGCAGAGCACCGAGAGCTCCGACGCCTTCTTGAACAGTCCCCGCCGCCGCTTGGAGAACGTCACCTGGCGCGCCGCCGTGTTGTCGATCTTCCGTATCTGTATCTTCTCCCGCACCATGATCGCTCGCCCTATAAACAGTACCCGACCGCGCCGCCTCAGAATCCAACACCAAATCTATCTCTCTATTTCCCTTTTTAGCAAAAAAGGCGCCGGGTTTTTGAATAAAGCGCACGAAAACGGACGCCGTTCTTGGGGGCGAGAAACAGCATAGATAATCGGAAACGAGCAGACGCCTAGTGTGTTACGGATGCAAGAACAACCAAAATAATATTCTAATTTTATTTTTTCCTTACAGAAAAGGATTACCGGATCGAGAATCTGAACAGCCGTCCCAATCCATCCAAGAACACGAGAGAGAAAGAGATGATCACTTAGGAGGAGGAGGAGAGGTGGATTGATGCTTTTTATGGAATGACTTCCATCTCCTCCTCATCGTCGCTCTCCACTTCCGTGCGTCCGTGAGTCCGCACCAATAGATTGTACATGTCATACGCGGGCGAAGATGAGGGCGATCGGTGGGGCCCGCGAGAGGGGAGATGACAGTGGGTTGATTGAGTTTGCGTGCTTGGTGGGGGGAGGGATCGCCAGGGCCGATGATGCGGCAGGGTACAACGTGGACGAAAGACTGTGGAGACAGGGAACAGGGAAGGCGCCGTGAGGGGGAAGTTATTGTTACTGCGTCCGTACGGGTTGTGGAGCCCACACCGGCTACGGCGATCCAGGCGGGACCTCGAAACTGGGAAAGCGGCGACGGGGAGTGAGTGACTGTCGGAGCAACTAGTTGGCATTTAATTGGATTTGGATCCGATAAAGATCACTGCAGTTTATATCCCATCGGATATTAAACGACATATTTTTTAGGGGGAAAAAAATCAAGAACGCTCACTGTTTTTTTTATTAAGTTAGAATGGTAAAAAAAAAAAAAAATCAAGAACGCTTCTGGTCGCATATGGAAAATCTCTTCGTATTCTCATATTAAAATTTTTCAATTCGAATGGAGAATAATTTTTCGCACGACCAACTCATTATCGTATTAATCGATTCGAGCGACCGCTTAAACAAATATATTATTCTAGTAATCAAACTTGTCCAACCCATTAGCCGCGAAATAGATGATGAATGGATTGTCAATTTTTATATTTATCATCGGGGTCCAAGATAATTAATTAACATAATTAATTAACAACATGAAATAACATATGATAATGAACCAAGATCAATGAAAGGAACCAAAACAAAAGGTTATACCTCTTGTTTACCTCGCGATCTTCTATCGTATGTCCTATCCCTTTCTTGGGCGTCGTGTGGGCGACGATCCTCCAAGAAACGAAGTCACCAAGGCAAAACAAACTCTCCTTCTCCATCTTGCTTGCGTCGGCCAAAAGGAGAACTTCTCCTCCCTTGCACCGCTGGCCACCAACTCCCTTGCGCCGCCAGCCACCAAGAGATGGTGCACCGGCCCAAGGAAAGTATGTATGAAGAAGAAGATGATATAAAACCTTTCTCCCTTCCCTTAGCCTCCTTGTTGCGCCGTCGGCCACCAAACTCAAGGAGAAGGTGGTGCCACAACCCTAGCTAGACTCCTTCCCTTTGGTTTCTACCGGCCAACTTCCACTTCCTCTCAAGCTAGCGCCAGCCAAGAGCAAGATGAAAGGAACAAGAGTCTTCTTCTTGCCTCCTTGTGCCGCAACTCAAGTGGAGAAAGGAAAAAAGAGAAGAGGAGAGGAGAGGAGAGAATGTTTTCTCTCCTTCCTCTATATCGTCGGCCACCAACCCTAGGAGAGAGAAAAGAATGAGAGGAGAATAATTAGGTTATGTGATATGTCTTGGTCTCATGACACTATGGGGTATATATAGGCTACAATAGGGACCATAAGGAGGAGTTGGGTCTTGGCCACCCAATGGATCAAAGCTCGATCCATTAATGATAATCCATTCCACTAAAGGATCACCATTGATCTACCTCGCCAACCCCCATATTTAAATATGGGTTCCACGTATTATGAGTACAAAATTCTCCCCGTGTTTAAGATATCGAATGCACATTAATTAATTAAATTACTGATAATTTAATTAATTAATATCTAACTCCATGAGTAGTACCACTCAACCTTATCATCATGCCAGACCAAATCCACTTGCAGGATTTAACATGATGAATTTTATGAGCTCCTCAAGGAGACATCATCAACCTAACTCACCAGGACATAATTTCCTTCTATAATCAACGACACACCATGTCAATAATATTATTTCTCAACTTACCGGGCCTATCGATTTAATAAATAAATCTCGCCCATTGGTAAATCAAAGAAATAAATATTAAGTACATGTGCCCGTTATTATATCAGAATTAAGAGCATGTACTCCATAATATCTGAGGTCTGATTCAATTATATAGCTAGTATAAATTAAATCACCTCTATATCGGTCATGCTCAATACACACAAAGTGTACTAGTGTAATTCTATGGTCAAGGTAAACCAATACCAAATTACACTATAACCATGCCAATGGTTTGTTCAGAACCATCTAGGTTGTGAGCCTCTACTTATACTCTACAAGGGACTGATAACATGATCTTCTGTGTGACACCACACACCATGTTATCTACAATGTAAAGTATTAGGTAATATGCACATAAATAACCAATATAAATATGCAAATAATGATCATGTGATTCTCATTCAAAATGTAGATGTTCATACAAAAGTTAGACTTTTAGTATACATCCTAACAGGTTCTTCATTTAAGTGGTGGATTGTTGAAAATACAATCAAAGTTCCACATTAGAAAGACTTGTAAAAAATCATGGGTTTCAAAAAGATGAAGATATCTCTATTGGCGTTAGATCTTTTGGGTAGAGCCTAAGAATAAAAGCATGAGGGCTTAGACTCAAAATGGGTAATATCATACTACTGTGGAGATATGCAAATAATGCAAATATTAAGGTAATAGAAGCCTTAGGGTACTTAGTGAATTGATAGATTAACAAAGAAATTGTCAATTAACAAATTGATAAAGAAAATATCTAGAACAATTTGCTTGCTAGCCTATTGAAACGTTGTTTGGATAATGGCTTAGTAAAGATATTAGTAATTTAATCCTGTATAGAAATATAATATATTGATAATTGTTGAGTCGTCACATGCTCTCGAACAAAATGAAAATCAATTTTCACATATTTTGTGTGAGTATGAAAGATTAAATTTGCTGTGAGATATATTGCTTCAATATTACCACATCAAATTTTTGGTGTAATATTTGATGCAAGATCAAGTTCAGAGAGGGCACTCCTCCTCCTTGCCGTGACCTAGGAGAGAGAAGGAAGAGAGGAAGAGGAGAAAAGCCTTGGGTTGTGGTGATCAATTGTATTAGCCTTGGTTTCATGATTCCATGGGGTATATATAGGGCTAAGGTAAGGACCATGAGGAGGAGTTGGGTCTTGGCCCGCTAATGGATCTAAATCCAATCCATTAATGAAGATCCATTCCACTAAAGGATCTCCATTGAACTTCATCACCAATCCCCATATTTTCATATGGGCACCACCTATTATGATTACATCCATCTCCCCGTGTTTAAGATATCGTATGCCCTTCGATTAATTTCAATTACTGACAATTTTAATTAATCAACTTCTAACTCCTTGACTAGTACCACTCATCCTTATCATCATGTTGGATCAAATCCACCTACAGGGTTTAACATGATGAACCTTATGAGCTCATCAAGGGAGCTTCATCATCCTGACTCACCAGGATACAGATTCCATCAATAATTAATGGCACACCATGTACATAATATTATTTCCCAACTTACCGGGCCTATCGATTTAATAGAATAAATCTCGCCCATTGGTAAATCAAAGAAATAACTATTATATACATGTGCCTGTTATTATATCGGGATTTAGAGATTGTACTCCATAATAATCAAGGTTCTGCTCAGTACAAATTGGATCACCTCTATTTTGGTCCTGCTCAATGCACATAAAGTGCACTAGTGTAATTCTATGGCCAAGATAAACCATACCTAATTACACTACAACCATCCCGATGGTTTGTCCAATTCCATCTCAGTTATGAGCCTCTACTTATACTATGCAAGGGGATGATAACATGATCTTCTGTGTGTCACCACACACCATGTTATCTACAATGCAAAGTATCAGACTGTTATGCATATACTAATGTAAACATGTAACTGTGTTGTTGTGATTCACTTTCAAAATGTAGATGTTCATATATAAAAAGACAAGTCTTTTACTATACATCCAAACAATTTCCCGCTTATACTCAAAGACTCTGCTGTCCTAACAGTGCCATACATCTGACTCTCAAATCCTCCACATGCCGATCAAAAGCTCTCGTCGGAAGGGCCTTAGTGAAAGGATCCGCCAGGTTGTCCTCCGATGCAATCATGGCGACAGCTACTTCTCCTTGCTTTACGATTTCTCGTATCAGGTGGTACTTGCACTCTATGTGTTTACTCGCCTTATGGGCTCGTGGTTCTTTCGAGTTTGCAACTGCACCACTATTATCACAATAAATTGTGATAGATCTGGGCAAA
This sequence comes from Boesenbergia rotunda, assembly GCA_024364735.1. NCBI lineage: Eukaryota > Viridiplantae > Streptophyta > Magnoliopsida > Zingiberales > Zingiberaceae > Boesenbergia > Boesenbergia rotunda. Next base: position 3,490 of record JAGFNQ010003021.1, on the reverse strand, counting down.
TCAAGAATCACATCCAAGTCCATCATGAAGTTCCTGAGCCATACAGCTTCCTTGGCTGCCTCTGAGGCTGCCACATACTCAGCTTCCATGGTGGAGTCCACCACGCATTTCTACTTGACACTCCTCCATACTATGTGTAGCGACCCGACTTCTCCTGTCTTAGACGGATCGTTACTTATCTCTACTTCTTGACTCTTATACATGACTAAAGAAAATTGCGGAAATCTTTTTTTTTTTTTAAATTCATCTAAGAATGATATTCTAACTTAAGTAGTCATGCATGATACCATGTCACACTTCCTTTCTCAAAAAAAACTCGCAAAAGGACACTTATTGAAACCTGCCTCACCCAACTGAACTGTCGGGTATCAGTCGACTGATACTGTATCAGTCGACTGATAGCCTGAAATCTGGTTTTTCAGGTTTCGGCACTTGCTTCAAAGCTCCACCAAACCTATACTTTCGAGCCAAATAGGATCATGACACCATTTCTATACTCTATACCAATTTTCTAAACAGTTTAGCTAATCAAAATGAATCCATAAACTTAAAATTAGGACTTTTACGAGATTTAGCAAGTTATGAAAAACTATCAAAAACTTTAGTCTAGAGTTTGTACCAAACTTTGCTTCTAACCATTTAAACTCATCATACAAAGTTCTATAACATCACTAAGGCATTATGGAATGAGAAAGCAACTTTTCTAAACATACTTAAGCAATAAAAACTTGATTCGAAAGAGAAATTGATACTATCTTGGCACAAACACCTTTTTCTCTAACAAAGTATCAATATCTTTAACTACTTACTTTTCTACTCATCCAATGCAAACATAAGAATACGTATGCTAAATGAAATGACAAGAATCTTTACTCTAAGAAATTGAGCATGCAAAACTATCCAAAACTCAAATACTCTATAATCTCCATAAGCAAGAACTTAAAATTTGCATAAACTTAAACATTGCAATTCAAATAACTAAATTGTCTTGTGCCTAAGATCTCTCCATAATCAGCCACCACACACACTTTGCTCAGCACCGCCTCGTCGCCTTCCTTCAGAATTGCTTGCCTTTACCTTTATCTGCAGCAAGAGGAAAATGCAACTAGTAAGCAAAAAGCTTAGTAAGTACTATCTAGCTCACAAAAACTCAAATATGTGCAAACATGCTTCTAAATCAAACTGAACATCATATGAGATACTAATATGCTTGAAAGAAAACTAAGAACATGTATAACTCAAAACATGCATACTCAAGCAATAAATAATCTCAATTTACTTTTCTTGGCTCAACTTGAAACTTTAGCTATTCTTTAACTTTTGAAAACTTTCTTAAACTTTCGAAAACTTTGCTAAAGCATATACTTGAAAATACTAATCACTTGGATCCACTGAAGACGTAAGTACCATCTCATGCGCGTTCCCTAAAAGGTTGGGGTAGCGAGCCACCAATCCTAATAGAGCAGACCTTGGTCTACCAGGGCCAAGACCTTGGAATTGGACACTTGGATTTCTTTAACGACGCCCTTGGACGCCGGGTACTGGCCTTATAAAATAAAATAGCTTTTCTTTCTTTTCTTTCTTATCTTTAATGCCTTGGCATTTTTAATGAGCCCCTTGTGTGCTCAAATCCCTAAGTCTTGACTTTTGGAGATTTTCTTAAGGTCTTGGCCTTTCTTTCTTATCTTTATCTTCTCTTTTCTTTTCTCATAGCTTTTCTTAGACCCTAAACTCACATAGGGTATTAATCAACATATATAAGCATATAATGAACTAAGATCACATGCAAAAACTTAAACAAGAAAGAATTATCTCTTTTAAAAACTTTTAAAGGAAATTCTCGCGGAGAAACCGTCTCTTACTGCAGGTGAGCAGTACTTACATTGATATCTTGGACTTACAACCAAGATTAATGTCTAGGACTCGGGAGAAACTTGAGATCTCGGAGAATTCTTCACGTCTACACGTTCCTCTCGTCGCGGGGATCCCGAATATAGAATTATCTCTTGGAGAAGGGTCTCGGACGGCTCTCTTGGCTTGGTGTTGGTGTCGCCCAAGAGAGGAGAGGGAAGGGAGGGGTCGGCGCAGGTTAGGGGAAGGAGAGGGTTTGAGAGAAAATAAAACTTCTCTCTTTAATTACCTATTTATACTTAAGGGTCGGATCAACCTAACTACGCTTAAATATTTCTCTTTCCTTTTCTGTGCTTGATACCCCTAGCCCAGCTGGTTGGCGCTTGTGCTGTTTCGGTGGTGGTCGCGGGTTCGAATCCACCGCTGCCTTAATGTTTTTTCCATTTTTGGCTTTTCCTTTTTTTTCTTTTCTTTTTCCAAAAATACCAAACGGACTCGGAAAATTCCATAAAAATACTCTAAAAATTCCTAAAAATATCTAGAATATTTCTAAACCATTTCTAAATAATTCTAAGGACTTTAAAACTAAAAATGGAAATTTTGGGGCGTTACAATCCCCCATACCTTATAAAAAGTTCGTCCTCGAACTTAGAATAACTCTGGATATCTTCTCTCATGCTGTCCTCACGTTCCCAAGTAGCCTCTTCATGCTTTTGATTCTGCCAGATGACCTTCACTAGTGGCACTTCTTTGTTTCTTAATCTTTTAACTGCTTTGTCCACTATCTGTGTCGGTCTGCTCTCATAACTAAGATCTTCTTGGATCTGTACTGACTGAGGCTGAATCACTTGGCTAGGGTCGTGAATACACTTCTTTAGCATAGAGACATGAAATGTACTGTGGATAGCTGACATATCCTCTGGTAAGTCCAGCTCATAGGCTACCTTCCCAACTCTCTTTATAATCTTGTAGGGTCCTATGTAGCGAGGACTTAGCTTACCCTTTTTACCAAATCTCATCACTCCCTTCATAGGAGCGACCTTGAGAAATACTGAATCTCCAACTTCGAATTCAAGTGGCCTACGGCGTGTGTCAGCATAACTTTTCTGTCTACTCTGGGCAGTCTCAATCCTCTGGCGGATCGTCTGGATAGCCTGAGTGGTCTCATCTATAAGCTCAGTCTGGCTGTCTAGTCCTGACTCCATCTCTTTCTTCTCACCAGCTTCTTGCCAACATATGGGTGATCTACATTTCCTGCCATATAATGCCTCATAAGGTGCCATCCTGATGGTGGCCTGATAGCTATTGTTGTAGGCAAACTCAGCTAAGCACAGAAATTTGCACCAACTACCTTTAAAGTCCAATGCACAAGCCCTGAGCATGTCTTCTAAAATCTGATTTACTCTCTCTGTTTGTCCATCTGTCTGGGGATGGAAAGCTGTGCTGAACTGAAGTCTGGTGCCTAGGGCGTCCTGAACACACCTCCAAAAATGGGAGAATCGCCCATCTCTGTCAGAAACGATCGACTTCGGGACTCCGTGAAGCCTGATCTTCTTTCACGTACAGCTGTGCTAATTGCTCTACCGAATGCGATAACTTGATGGCTAGGAAGTGGGCAGACTTGGTCAATCTGTCCACT